>JAQIYE010000762.1:0-10827 GCA_034699765.1 Xenyllodes armatus
GTGATTGCAAGTTGAGGACGGGTTCCACCCAGGACAGAAGTTCCTCCACTATACCTCTGAACACCTGAACTTGTACTGGAAGGATTACTAAAAATGATTCCAGTTGAATTACTCATTGTCATTGCCACTAGCTGGGGTTGAGTCGGGTGTCGGATCATTGAGCCTCCCCCATGTCCAACAGATCCACTTGAAAATCGTAAAATATTTAATGAGGATGGATTCTGAGTGGAAGTACCACTATTTACAAATGTCTGATTCCCAACAGAGCCTGAATTTGAGACAGAGAGGAGTCCATCAAGGCTAATTGCATTCAAGTTGACACTGAGACTCCCACCATGATGAGGAGTGGAGTTAGACTGACCTCCAGTCCCAGGGGCTGGACCAACCATAATCAACATTGGAGATGAATTCCCTTGACCTTGATGATGTTGGAGGACATGGTGTTGCTGGTTGGTTCCCTCATTTGGATTATGTATCTGGATGGACTGTACTTGCTGAGCTTTAGACTGAGGGACTTGAGGTTGGGGTTGAATTGCAACAGTAATTGGTTTGGACCCAGAGGAACCAGGATGAATTCCTGTTAGAAGAAGGGTGGCAAGGGTAGGTTGCTTAAGTCGTATATTTGAGGATGAGGTCGGAGCCCCGGGTGTTGACTGGATTGGTACACCTGAGCCAGGAACAATTGTTCCACGGCTCATGGGAGCTTTAGCTGAAATTCCAGTTGTTCCTGCCCCTCTTGGCTGGTGTTGTTGTTGTTGAAGGTTGACATTAAAAATTGAGTTTCGAGCCATGAGTTGAGGTCTATGGATTATCCTAGGAGAGTTCAAGTTAAGATGTAGATTCAAACTGGTTGAGGCTGTTTGGGTTTGAGTTGACATTGGTCCAGAACGTTGTTGAAGACCAGTCCCTGGAGCGATGGAATATACAACAACATTGGAGGATGTGGGCAGTGTATGTGAGCTGGTTTGAACTGAACGAGGTTGTGGATGAACAATTTGAACTGGAGGTTGAGTAACTTGAGACGAACTCGTATTGGGCAAAGTTCCTGCAGCAGCTGCGATTGAGGCTTGATACGAGGCTGGAGGAAGACGAGAAGGAGGAGTATTGACAGACATCACAATCTGGGATCCCTTCCCTCCAAGAGCTTGAACAGGACCTCCTGAAGGTAAATTCCCCATCATCCCTGGAATAGGAGTATTGAGGTTAGGGTTTGGATTTGGGGGAGATACGTAGCCAGCTGTTGTCATTGTTTCTTCTCGTCCTTGTTTAATGACTGTGATTCGACAGGGTCGACGTCCATCTTCTGTAAATATTTCACTCAGTTGTTTAACATAAAGTTTAACACCCCGCGAGGAACCTAACTCAAAGCTGCACTTGGCAGTTGGGATCCGTTCTTGGGGTTGAGAGGTTAAGGAGCCTTGGATCTGGGGTAACTTTGGTACGGGATCCACCAATGACTCTTGTTCCACTTCACCAAAGAAGGACTCACTATGATCCCTCTGGTAAATTGAAACGACAGTATGATGTGCCCGATTTTTTCTTTCTGTCTCAAGGATGTATTCCTCCACTTTCTTCACATAATTCTCAGTCACTAGGGGTCGAAGTGAGGCTGGTTCCTTGAACCTTGTAAGTTCCTTAATTTTTTCCAAGTATACGGGAGCCTCCAGCTCCGGAGTTTTGCCCATTACCTGTAGAGATTAAAAAATTTTTTTTTTAAATTAGCAAAAAAAATTGTGTATTGTTCTGGTATTGTACTAGTAGTAATAAACTTACAGAGCAATAATCAGGATTTAAAACTATATCCTGGGCTCGTCGACTTTTGACCCTGTCCCTGGTTCTGAGGTAATCTTTTCTAGCTTGAATCCTTGACCCATGCCTTTCCAACTTTGTATTGTAGTTCCAAACCTCAAAGTTTGGCTGTGTCTTAGAGTCCAAACTCAAATGAAGGTTAACTTTTCCTTCAGGGACATCAGTTTCAAGCTCTTCAGTGAGAATCATAGGAATATCTTTCATTTGCGTCATAATCAAAGGCGTCTCCTCCCCTGGAACTGATTTTGGTCTTTCCCTTCTACGAACAGCTCTCTCCAATGATTCTGATCTCCATTTAAATCTCTCAAACTGGGCACGATTAGCAACCAGTCCAACTATTTTAGAAGGGTTTAGACACAATTGACCCGCAGTAGCTTTGATTTGTTTTTTCTCTAGCTCCAATCTTTGGCTGTGAGTTAGGGGCCTCTCGAGTTCGTGATCCAGTCTACTGATTTTTGAGGCTCTAACGGAACCCAGGGGTTTTCCAGCCCTTTTGTATGCTTTTCGGTCTTCATATGACTTTCGTAAAAGGCGTTTGAAGTCAGCATCCAAGGACTGTCCCGTGGGTTTCAATGAAATACTTGTACTTAAAGGTGGAGTAGTTATGGACTCTGAGGCTTCAAATCGACGATAGTCCCGAATCTCACAAACCAGTTTATTACTCTCCTTATTGAGGATCACTCCTTTTTGTTCCAGCTCCTTGAGCATCTTGGTTGGAAGGGTTTGAGAATTAACACAATCCAGTAAGTAGTTTTCTTCATAAGGAATGTCATGAGATTCCGGGTATAAGAGGGGATATTCCGACTCAGTTTCAGGTAGATAAAAATGATAAGTGTAGCCTCTATGTGGACCATACAAATTGATAATCAGCCTTGGTTCCCGTGAATGATGGATATAGAAGCCACCAGAGTCATGAAGGTCTTCTATAACACATGGCTCCTCCTCCTCCTCGACCTCTGCCTCATTCCCTTCAACCGGAGGTTTGGAACCTGAACCAGAGTTTCCATAATGTTCTCCAGGGGGACGATTTCCATCTCCATCCGGTGGGTTATTTCTATCGTTCCCATTTGCTGTAAGTGGCAGTTGAGGATGAGCGAAGCAACTAAACTCATTTTCATATCCTTCATCAACATCATGGGTAAACTGTTTCTTGGAATTTGATTTTAAGGAAGTTTGATCCGTCAGACTTGTTGGTAAGTTGAATCGATTCGTCCCTTCAGCCAAATCATGTACAATTGACTTATCGTCAGACAGGTGCATAGACATTACTGAAGGGTTCCCCTTCGGGTGAATTTGAGGTCTAAGTCGAATCTCAGGTGCTGATGAACTTTGAAAACCTTCGTCACGGTCCGGTGAGGATGGTGAGAGGGAGAGACCCGTGTCTCCGGTATTCGCTTGGGGATAAGTCAGAGGCCAATTCAAAATCTGCATTTGGATCCCTGAAAAAATAAAATTGAAAATTATAAGTTTACATAATGTTATCTATTTTTGTTTATCATTCATCTTAGGTACATCTTTCCAACAATGTTTGCTAAGACCTCATGTATGAATCATCTATGGTCTCACAAATCAATTCCTTCGAAGGGAATTCGTATCAATCGTTAGAAGAATATTTGGACTAACAACACCTATTGAAGAGTTTCAGGCCATGCGAATGTGAGTATCAATGTCAATGGTGTTAAACCTCAAGTCTTAATCTTATTATCATATTATGAGTATTTATAAATCTAAAATCTGAATTAGGAAACAACAAGAAGCGCTATTAAATAAGGAAAGGATTTACATAGGCGGACGTGGGAATCAAAGACTTTGCCCTTTTGAAGGCTCCAGTAGTTGTAGGACACCACAGGTGAAATTTAAATTTTGACTTTGATACGAAAATTTTTAATCAAAGTTTAGATTAGTAATTGAGAGGAAGCCCTGATTGCTACTAACTAACTAAACAAATGACCAAAAAAGTAATTCTTTCTCCACAACAATTTACAGCCCAAACCCAAGACTGCGGATCATGAGTCAAAATCAGTGGAAATTATGGAATCGTCTGTAGTCTAAATCTAAACCTTACCATAGTAAAACTAATAATTGTTGTCCCACAGCCCTCTTCCTTGAGCTCCTGGACCTTGTGACCTTTTCTCATAAAATAGAACTGACTGAACTAAAATAAAAGCTCATAAAAAAGTCAACAAAAGCTATAAAAATTGACTTTTAGATCGGTTAACGGGTTAGCAAATAATCAGTAATCCTATATCTCACTATGAACTCAAAATTATAATCAAGAATTAAAACAAATATGATTTATGTAATTTTGTCTTGTCTTGCTCTTTGCTTTGTTGTAATGAATACATATTCTTATCCATCTTGAGTCTTGAGGGACCATATTATTTTTCCAAATCTAAAACTTTTAGTTCTGGTTAGGTGACACGTCAGCGTCTACTATACCACGTCAAGTCCTCCCAGAAGCGCTTGGGAAAAAATAAAGCTGAGGTTGAATTAAATTGAATGAGTCTTTATCCTGTATAGTTATAAGAATTAATAAATCGTACTAAGGTTTTAGGTACTTGAGAAAATAGATCATTGGAGAACTACAGTGTGAAGTGAAGGCGAATTGGAGGATTGGAAACTGGAAGGGGAAAGGCTCTTCTATTCCACCAACAAACAAAATTCACTCTAACTGCACTAAATTTGCAAGCTTGCAAGATTGTCAACTTCATATGAAATGATATATATGTACAAGGAGTGTTAGTTAGGACAAAGGACAAGGAATAAATGATAGTCTATCACAATTATCAAGAACCCTATGTGACTGCAACTATATTGTGCATTGTTTAACTCTAATGAGCATTTTAAGAAACTTATACATAAAAATATTTTTAATTGGTGCACATTTGTAAATCATAGTCAAGTGATTTCGATTTTATCAACCTGAGGTTTTTGTAATTCTAAATTTGAATGTTATACGGACACGCAGAACAAAATGGAAAAACGGACAAAACGTTTAAAAACTCCAAATGAAGTTGCTTTAGCTTGCCAGTGCGAATCTTACCGGATTAGATAAGATTGGAACTTTACTTCATAATGCCTGTCTAAGTCTAAGTCTCACCTTAAGCTTTTCAAGATGTTTTTAGATTTTAATTTTGTAACAATACTTTAAAGATCCAAATTTAGACTTAAAACAGGAGGCCAGTTAAGGTAGTAGAGTCCTTTAAACCCTCCACCCTCACTCTTCAAATGAACTAAAGTACGAACAGGGCACACGTAACCGGAAATTAACTCCTCCACCAAAAAGTAAGGGTTGTTTTTAAATTTTAGGGAGTTCCTGAACTTATACACAGTTTATCATTCATTTAGCCGAAAAAAATCCAGTTCTCCAGTTGTATATAATAAATTCTAGCAAGCAGGGTAACTGGCTAACAACGAATCGGCAAAAGTCTATGATCCTCCATGTCCACAAAGCACAAACTCATTTCCCAAATTACAAAGCGAATTTAAACCGAGCATTGTTCATTTAAGAAACAATCTTCGCCTGTAACTGAATGATTCGTAAATTCGTATGTATTCTAACCATGATAAGAAGGGCCCAAAAGTTAACCTAGTTAAGAGAATCGGAAGAAAACCTTAACACAAAAGACTAAACGTGTACGACCACAAAGTAGAATATTCGTCTATATCCATATATTTTCAAAATGTTGTCTTAATTTCAACCTCAACCCTTTTGCCCTTTACAAATCTTAATTTAACTGTATATTTAATTGTAATTAAGTTAATTATGTCAAAGTACCGTTTTCTGTGGATGTTAAGTCGTTGTCACAAGTCGATCCAAGAAGAGCATCTGAACCTTTGACTTTGGGAAAACTAAGGTCATCTTCTGATTCCAGGAAGGAGTCCACAATTGAATGATTTTTGAACACAAGTTTTTGAGACTTGTGACAACAACTCTCCAAACAATTGAACAAAATTACAAATTGTGATAAAAATGGAAATCCGTCTGTAAATTATGAAAAAACACAATATTAAAGTATTAAAATATGCAAACAACCAAAAACACAAACTTTAATAAAAGAAATCAAAACTTACCAAAATCAATTTACGTAGTCAAAAATACGCGTTGTACGGACGGAAATGAACTTGAGTCTACAACTGAAATGATATCAAATCGTCAGTCAGATCAGCTGTTTTATTCCAATTTCAACGAAATAATGAAATCATCAAATCAACTTTCTGGTACTTTCTTGAATTTCTGAACACAATGGAAATAACATATAAAACTTGAAAGTTCAATTAAAATAATTATTAAATTAGTACACAATTATTTATAACAAATAAATGTCCAAATTTTTTAAAAAAATTTCATAACTTTTCATTATTTTTTAATTTTTCGTTATACAGAAAAACATGTGAGTTCTGTATCACTCCGATTCAGTTTAAAATGTTAAAATCTTGTATTGTGTATGTAAAATTAGAGTCAACTCCACATGGACCCGATGAGTCTGGACAAAAATATATCAAAAAAATTGAATCAGTGGTAAAATGTGTGTGTAAAACTGGTAAAAATTAAACTTGAACTCTTTAGTTGATCTTATTAAGCCCTTTAAATTTCCTCCTTTTTGGATTCATTCATATCTGTATACCATAATAATAATAATAATAAATATTTGCAAAAAAAATGACAAAATTTGCAAAAGTGGAACTTGAGAAAATTTGTAAATAATAACTTTCTCAATTTTGTTCCATTTTCAACCCCTTAACTTAATTTTCTCTTTCCTATGAAAAAAATCTTAATTATTATAGTGTGATGTCTCTGTGATTTTTTTTTTGATCTGCTGCTGTTTTATTATGAGTTGACTTAAGTATATTTTATTTTGTATTGTTTTTTTTTCTCACCCTGAGGTCAGATTTTTAGATTCTCATACTCATTCAAAGATAGACAGACACATGTGTTTTACCCATATAGTAAGATTTGGATATTATTATTGGGGGAATAATGAAATGAAGGCGAGGGATTCATGACTTGACTTGATCTTTGTTCAATTCACAAAGAGAATACACTTTTTATATGCAAGGAAGCAAAGGGAACTGAGTGAGCTCTCTTTTTTTGTATTACTTTGTAGTTTGGGGTGACGTCTCAGCCCGGCACCTATCTCATATCTAATAACCCATTTTGACTAGATGTTATGTTATTCTGTTCCTCTGCTCCCTGTTATTTCAGCAGCAGAAACATTGAGAATTGAGAACAAGCAAGGGTTTTGTTGGATGTTTTTGTAGTTCTAGGACTGTCTCACAGACGGTGGTGATCCAAACTCATCTTAAAACCCGGGTTTTGATATTTTAGAGGAGTAAGAAACCCTTTTCGCTATGTGGGCCTCATCAGAGCCTAATCTATATATGATGGCTAACCTGGCCTCAATTCCAGGTTTCTTTTTGTCTTGTTTCTGATACTGATAGTGAATGAGAGTTGACTTAAGGCAAAAAAAAATCAATGGGGTTGTGGGGTTATGTATGGACTATGGAATAGATTCTGATGTATTGTGGAGGAGAGGTCTCTGGATAAGCTAGGGCTAGGCTAGGACCTGGGTCAAGGTCTTTTTGAAATTTGACCTAAAGATTTTACTTGGAAAGTATTCTCAAGTTGGAAATCAAAGCCATGATGCCATGAATGGATTATATATATTGACCTACAAACTTACATGTAGTCTTTGTTGCAACGAGCTGAAAAAAATGGCACCCTTAAGCCAAGGGCTAAAAAATGAAACTTGACTGAAAATCCGTAATTTATGAAGAATTTCGAAAACGAACTCATTTTTAATACAATTTTTTTGTAGGATCAGTAACAATTTTCTAAAAGAACAATTTACAACAATGGACCATAAATTAAATTCGATCCAATACAAATACATAAATACGGCTATTTTAAAATACAGTTCATCTAAAATGACGAATCATCTAAATTTGACCTTGGGCTCTTTGGGTAAGGGATAGGGGATCCTAATTGTCGAGCCAGAGCCAGTCTCCTTGGGGTAGGTCGCAGCGTCTCTAATCTTTGGAGTCTCTGTACACTCGTTGGAGTCCTGCAATGTACCCCATCATGATTTTGATTAGGAGGAGTCGTTAAGAGGTCAGTGTCCCCGTCTTCCTTTGAGGTCGATGGATCATTTACCAATTTTTGAGTAGGAGCAATAGATTCTGCAATAAAAATTAGCAAGTTCCTAAATGTCGAATGGCAATGCTTCCACAATTTCCAATGAACATATTTTATGATTGGTCTCTCTCATACTTCTTCGTCGTCCAGGTTTAGTTGACCTCTTAGGGGACTCTTCCTTGGACGCTGCACTTTTGACTTTTCTGTACGGAGCGCGTGAGCGTGAGGCAACCTTTCTGCATGTGAGCTGAACCGGCGGCTGAGCGTCTCTGGTCATTTTCCCTTCCACAGTAATATTTGTGGGATGGACCATTGATGATTGACATGGATAGTATCTGGACCCTGAGGTCATCCCTGGATAAATAAACACATGATAATATCTGCCTGCAATCACTACAATTACAAGTCAAATCAAGTATACTTTTACCTGTTGTATTATCTATTATGGTCAAGAGAACCTTTCCATTTGTGGTCGGGTCTTGGAGACCTATTTATTGTAAGATTCATTTTATTAATGCAAATTGGAAAAGGTCGCATTGATGACTTTATTAAAGATAAGTGCTGGCTGATTACCCTTACCTGTGGCTATCAGGTCAGACTCTTCCTGGAGGCATAAGGGGGTCTCATTTTCTTTGTCCAAAAACTTCAATTGATCTTTATCTTTTCTAGAAGGTTTCTTAACCTTGTTTACTCTTATGTCTGAAAAGTCAAATTGGGGTCAAGGTCAAGGATAAATGCAATTGTTTTAAAATGATTTAAAATTGTAAGCTTACCATCCCAATAACGATTTTGGGGCTTGTTGACCCTTTGCCCCTGTTCAGGGCTCTGACCTGTAATATAAGTACCAACATCTTTTCTTTAGACTGATTTTCAGACATAGCCCTTGCCTTGGCTTGACTTTAATGACTGACCTTTATAACAATAAACATTTTGTCCATCTTCAGGTATAGCATATTGATTAAAAGTTGAGGATGCAATGGGTTTGAGTCCCATAAAATTTGTGGTGGACCCCTCTCCTCCAGTCTCATGTGGTTGAATTTGGATTGTGGTCAACATTTGTCGAGATGGGACCTCAGAGTCTTCTGGGATAGTTCCTATACTTCCAACATGACCTTGACCTCTGAGTTCAGCATGGATATGGAGTCTTTCTGGACCCTGAGCCACTATTACACTCCCACTTGTTCCTATTAAATCTTTTTGGACATCACGACCATGTTTTTAAAGGGTAAAAAAATATTTTGTTTGATAAACTTTCATAACGGTTCCAGCAATATTTCGTAAAATATTCTGACTTGAGCTCATATTAATTAAGAAATTAGAGATTCGAAACTGGGTTGGAATCAATTTTCTGAGTGAGCTCGAGCCAAATTTTCATTCCTATGGGCTCACCTTTGCACGCTTTTCCCTTTCTTGAAACAAAGGTCGAGGAAGCTAAGGGGACCAAGGGCCTCTCTGCCTTCTCATCCTCTCCCAAAACAATGACTGATTGAGTTGACCTTTCAAAGTCTCTCTGAAAATAAGTGCAAATTCTTAAAATGCGACTCAGGTGGTAATAAAAATGCTTTAAAGACTTATTACATTTGTCACAATGTGAAGGATTTGATCTTGGCCAATCTCATCAAGTCGAAGTGATCGACAAGCCTCTAAAAAACCTTGAAATGTTGACTCGTCCGGAAGGGTCACTTTCCCATCATAAAGAAATGTGATACAGTACTCAAGGTCAAGGGGACTAATCCCTGGGAGGATAAGTGTTGATGGGAGTCCTTCACCCTCTCTCCGAATTGAGGGAGTCTAAAAAATTTTATAAAATTATGAAACTTTTCTTGAAATTTGGCAAAATTTTAAAATAAGAATTGTTTCTGTTTGTACTAACGGAAATTCGATTCCGATACCAGGAACTACAAGCAGCAAGAACAAGTTTATGAATGTGAAAAGATGTACTCTTCTGGATCCTCTTGGGGTCATTTGTAAAAGTTGAGGGGATGACGAGGGTTAGGTCAGTTAAAAAATTCTCGGCTCTCATTTTAGCAAGTTTTCGTCTCGTTGAAGAATCACCAATCATATCCTCCTTTGGTCTCTCAATTCGGATCATGATGGAAAGATTAATGTGAGTGAAACTGGGCTTAAATGAGGTCAAAGAAGGTCACGATCTTTCCTGTTTTCACAATACTGGTAAAATGGGATATTGGTAGATTTTCAAATAGGCAAAATGGCAAGACATGGGGGGGGAAAATCGTAAAAGCAAAATTTTTAGTCGACCTTGACATTGATAGGAAACTTAAAGACAACAAAATTGGCAAAAACAGACACCTTGGTGATGATGACCCTGTTCAAAGGAGAAGGTTGAATTGTAAAGGTTCGAACCTTGTGAGCGTTTTGGCATTTTATAAAAACATGCTGAGGATATTTGCAGTTCATTCGGGTGTTTGAATTGTTTGGATTTAAGTCTCTCAAAAATAACATTTTATTGCAACTAGACAATTTCCGCAAAAATCATCCAAATTCAATACGATATCGAACATGCCATGCTATTTCCAAGCTAGAATCGTTAAAATGAGTAGTCATTTCTTTTTGTATAATTTTCCTCGGGATCTACGAGGATTGTCCCAGAAGTCCTAAGAATCTCGGTTTTCTTGCATTCCACAAATACCATTTTAGTGTCCTTGTATTCCTTAGTTATCAACATGCAAATACGGCAAGTTTCATATTTTTGTCATTTTTCGTTCTCGCAGAATTCATTTTATACTGAGGTGATGTCTAGAAACATCATAAAAAATGGAGTTTGAGCAGCGAAGCGTCATCAAGTTTTATTTCTTACAGAAAATGCCAGTGTCGGAAATTCGCCAAAATTTAGTCAAAGCTTACTGTGAAAGTGCTTTATT
>JAQIYE010000763.1:0-10824 GCA_034699765.1 Xenyllodes armatus
ACCATTGTTATGGTCTAGCTTAGTCCCTGGTGACAGGAATCCAATCTGAATTGAGTCAAGGGAAAGGAATGACTTTATTTGTACATTCCTCCAGAGAGTAACACAATAGGGTTAAAAGAACCCCAGAAACTTATATTTATGTGGTTGTACTGGCTGGCCAAAGAGATGAGGTCGAGTCGAACAAAGTATGCCATTGTGGTATATTTTGTCCATCAAATTACTATTAATGGAGTTGCCTTGTCTGGGTTCAATTTACTTTCATTTTTTTATTGAACTTTGTTTACAGGTGAAGAAAACACTGTTTTGAAGTTAAAATGAAATAAAGGCTCTCCTTCTTCCTGTTTTAAGTAGCACATCTACAAGCCCTTAAGCCCAGTATTGTATTGTTGAAAAGAACTTCCGGTTATGCATTGATCCATAGCCATTTCTGATCGAATACTTGTCTCACTTACTTATAGCGACATGAAAAGAATTTGTAATTTATGCCAACTGATACCATCCCCTCCTCCTGACTGAACAAAGTACGAGTGTGGTAGTCAAGAATGGATGAGCTACTGACAGAAGTAGCTTGATGATTTATTCAAAATCTTTTGATTTATTTCAGAGGTGCGTCAGGAGGCAGTTCAACAAGCCTTGGCAGCTATGTCAACTCGACCGAAACCCTCATTACCAATGCCGTCCAAAAGGACGTCTGTCATGGGAAGAACACCCCCAGAGCACGCACAACATGATTCGGGTAAGAAGAAGATGAAGTTCAAGTTTTTGAGAACTCTATTTTTAGCATTTATGGTACAAGCATGGGATATAATTTAGGATTCTTTGCATTGTGTTTTCGGCTAAAATTCGAATTTGCATCTATACACTTTATGATTCTGTATTCATGATCAAAATTAATAGATGTATCAAAACTTGAATGAACGATCCTCCATGAAATTGATAGCACATATTATAGCGGAAGCCCTAGAATTCCCCAAAAGTAAACAAATCTTGGAACTAAATTTAATTTAAAGTTCAAATTTGACTTTCAGAACTTAATTTAAGTGGAGTTTTTGGTTTCGTCGTGATGTGGCTAACCATGAAAACACTTTCAAAAACTCAAAATTTGTTTTTAATAGACAGGCATAAATCATGAGACTATGACTATGAATCAGCAGCCAGACTTTTGGCTTTCACTTCACTTTGACTTTATATTGGATTTTTCGAACATAGTTTTGTTAAAAGGACGATGGAGAGATCCAGGAATTTCACTTTGAGCCCTTATTATAAAAGTGTATGGTCTGAATGGATGCATTGACGATGAGTTGTACACTTTGTAAAAGTGACTCTCAGAGAGCAAGCATAAGAATAGGGATCCATTGTTGTTTACTTTATGTATGAAGTATGTACTAGAAATTGTAGTAGTTGGCTTTACAAATTGAGCTGAGGGGAAATGAGGACGAAAACTGAACTTGTGTACTTCCTTGCTCACTTCTAATGGTTCAAGGACCAAAACTTTTAACTTTTTAAAAAGTTTAGATCTCGAAGAAAAAAGAGTAAAAGTTGAAAATTTTTTAACAATGGGTGAAAAAAGTTTTTTGTTGTTGGGGAAGTTGGAAGAGTCCCTTTTGTCAAGCCAGTGACTAATTAGAATTTTTTGACACAGACCATGAGTTTCCATTCTTCAAAAGCAATGAAAAGAAATATTTCCTTGAGGTATATTTATGAAACTTCTAATTGGTTGAATTGAGATTGAGATTTGGCTTGTGACTTAAAAAGTTTAAAGTTATTAAGGAATTCAAAACCTTCTGGGATTTGATTCTTGAGCCAGTAATTTGTGGTCATTTGGTGATTTTCATCCATTATTGATTTTTGTTTGTTGGCCTGGGCTAGTTGTGTCAAGTTCCGCGATAATTTTTAGCTTTGCTTGTAATTGATTAGTGGTAAATCAGATGAACAAGTTCGGGAATCACGAGAAGAATCCAAATACTTCTAGTTGTGCGATTGTATTTCTCATCTATTCAGCTCTGGTAGCTAACTTCTAAGGATTTAAACGAGAGAGAGGTTCAAATGAAACCTTTTGTTTGAAGGATGACAGAAGATTGGTATGAGAAGTCAAGCAAGTCGTCCCGGTTCCGGCTACAAAATTTCTGACTTCAAATGAATTTGAATAGAATGAACATCTGACTGAGCTTGGCCCAGCTTGATTCTGGATCCAAATCAAAACAAAGAATGAAATGAATGACTTGATGAAATTATTAGATTCAAAAGAAAATATGAACAATGGATGAAGAATAATGAGTGAACTGGATGAAAGAGTTCCAGTTTAGAAATGTATCCGGCCTCAGCCTGACTGGATGGATGAGAAAATGCGGAAAGCTTCCTTCCGTTCCGGGTTGGTTGGATTTGGATTTTGAATGTGGGCCATTTCATTTTCAGCACAATTACCCTGTGGTCATTTAGTCCATTTTGTTTGTTTTCGGAATTAATGATAAACTATGGTCAGGTCAGTGGCTAATGTTGCCCTCCAGCCATTTTCAGTTTGAATTTGAAACCTTGAAATGACTCCAACATCCATCTGCTCGTTTTATGCCGTTGTAATTAGAGGCTGTCTGACTGGTTACTAGATTACTAATGTTAGTTCCATTATTCCATGAATTTTAACGGTAATTACAAAGCGGAAGTAAATGGCTGCCTTTTTAGGTCACTTTGGTTTAATTCCGGTGGAACATGGATCAATGACTCAATTATTTCTAAAAGCTTGTAGCTTGTCGAAATATTTAACGGTATTTGATTTATAAATTAGTGCACCATTACCACTACAAAGTTATGGAGAAGTCACTATAACATGATTTCGGTATATAAACAGGGAAATCAAGTTAACCAATCTTCCATTGTTATAAATATTTTAATTTTTCCCGTGTGCCCTGAAGGCTAATACCATTTATTTAATAAATTCAAGTTGACTTAGGATGCATTTAATCCTTTACTTTCACCATGGCCCATGGGATCCTTTGAGTATCACTCTCCAACCCAAATGATGAGACCCTACGGCTATTGTTGAAACAGAAGTTGAGCTGAATCCTATTTTCTCCAGATTTTTCCATGGTCCATTCTGTGAGTGAGTGAGTGAGGGATTGGACCAGGACCGAAATTGGAAAAATGAGAATGGTCGCTGAATCTCCATTGTTCTGTTCTGACAAAATGTATTGTAAATGGATCTTGTCTGACCTCCATTCTCTCATGAATGAGAATGAATGCATACCAATTTCAATCCAACCTTTTTGTAAACCTCCTTGAAGAATGAAATTCATTTGTAGATCCTTTTATGATACATATGGGATCACACAAAATTAGAGTTTTAGGCATTATTTTTTGTATGGACTTACACCATACTGGATTTTATTCTAGCTCATTATGTAAGATGTAATAAGATCTAACTCAAGGAGATTGCGATTGAATTAAATGAATGCTAAGATGATGGGACCTTGCTTTTGCCCTTCGCAGCTGCGGTGGCATCAAAGAATGAATAATTTTGACTTGACCCCTGATAACACTCAAACTGAAATTTGTGATTGACACATTGAATTTCCAGACAGACTTCCGCATCTACTGGGTCAAACATATTTTAAAGTTGAAGTTTTGGTATTTAACGCATTTGCTGTTCAATGGACCTTATTCAAATGTTTTGTAATTTGACTGAATGCATAAAACTGTAACTACCAACTGGGAGAAGGATCTGGTATTAAATTAAGTATTCTTCTGAATTTAATGGGGATAGGGTGGAACCCCAGAAAAAAAATGCTCCCTCCCCGTTAATGCTATTTTCAAGGATTTGAAATGAATGGAATGAAACCCCTAATTAATCAGTCCTGGATTGATGTATTATCGAATACTTTATTCAAGTCACATCGACATCAACACCCAACAAGAACGTTTTTGGCCAAAGCCCCAAATTCCTGCTTATGTCGGTCTAATGCAGTTAGTTCTTATATACTTTGTAAGATCAGGATTAACTTGTTCTGGTTCTTAAAGTTTCTTGACTTTATAAGTTGAGAGGATCATCATAATCATAAACAAAATGTAATTGAACTTATTGTGTACTCCATCCCTCACTTCTGGCCATCAATAATAATATGATGATCTTCTTGTTTATCAAGAAGTGACCCATGCCCTGTCTACAAGGAAAATTGTTAATTACGTAGTTAAGTAACTTAATGCTAGAATTTTTGATTACTATTACTCCTGCACTTCTTTCATTCTTGGTAATTTTTGTTTCAAGCCTTTGACTCATACTCATCATTCACTATATTCACTGGTTTGTTTCCTTCAAACTCAAGTCCAAGTCATTTTGGATGTCGAAAAATGTGTGCTAAGCGGCTTCATGTTTTCCCCGGTTTGTCGTTTGTCCTATGAATTGAGTTAGTTATGTTATGTTGTTGAAGGAGAAGAGTTCATTAGTTTAGTTGTGTTTTTGAGAGTTCAGTTGTTGGCTCGTTGAAGGTTCTGAGGATTAAAAAAATGTGGAGAGACAAAGTGGGATTATTAATCTTGTGACAAGTAACTTACATATATGTAGTATGAGTGAAGTGGTTATTAAAAGGGACTTCCTGTTTTTCTGCATGTGTGATAATTTTTGCTCATCATAATGTGTGTAAAAAGAGTTGTCACGTTGAGCTGATGATGAGGGGGTCGGGTCGAGTTGACTGAGTGAGTGAGAGACTCATTTATTTTTAGACTTTTTGATTTCTTGTTTGTAAAGGAGATATTCTTTGAGGAGAAGATCACAAAAATTCAGACTCCAGAGATCAGATCAGATCACCCAGATGGAAGGAAGTAAAGTTTTGTCCAGCGGCTCTTGAGTTAATATTACTTTGTTTACTTGACTAGAATACCCTTTGGAACCTCCTAGCGTGGTTTAGTAAAGAAAATGACCTTTTAGCTTGAGTTAAGAGCTTGAGTAGGTGTTTTGTGTACTGTTTGTTTGCTTTTGGGTTTTTCTGAGTCCACTTTTGTGTATCTTGTGTCCGGTGAGTGTTGTGTATCGAACTCAAGTAGGATTTGGATGAGATGGTCTCTTCCTCAGAGGTCAGACATTAAGATCATCAATTTGTCTTCATCCAAAGTGACCTGGGTTAATAAGGTAGTGTATTTTCTGGCTCCATTGACCTCTCTCTTGGATAAAAGTCATGTCATGAGCTCGTACGTATTGGTCAGTGCTGTGGACTGTACTTTAACTTAATTAAAGTGGGAGTGGACATTCAGTAATTTTTTCGGTCGTTGACTAGAGGATGATTAATTTTTAAAGGGCTCGTTTTTGACCTTCATACACATTTGTTCTGGAGTAAGTATCTTCGTGCTTTTGCTTTTCATTTAATGTTCGAATAATATTGGTCTGAACAACGTCTGTGTCTGTAGGATATTCAAAAGACCTTTATTCAAAAAAGGATTAAACTGAAGAGTTTTTTCTAAAGATATAAATGGTGACCCATTAACCTACCAAGTTTCATAAGATCTTAATGTGGTGAAAGCATGCGAAGGACAAAGATGAAATTATCGTTGAAGGTACATGAGTCATGTTCGCCATATCCCACAAATATCTATCTTATAAGCTAACCCCAGACGCTCCTAATTCCATTCCATTGTGATTGTGAAACACATGATGATAAAATACGAGGACAGGCATTTTTTATTGTTGTTGATTGAGACCTGATTCCTAAAAGGGTGGATAAACGGTCATCTTCACCAAAGTGGCAAAGTGACAGAAAAAATATCAATTCCTGTTTTTGTCTCCTTCAAGGCTGAAAAATCGAATTTTCTTAAATCAGAAGGTACTTTTGTAAGTAATTTGTGTGTACTGAGACTTATGTAATTTAGCCTGTCATGTCGTGCTGGTCTATATCAGGAGCATCCTGAGATTAGTCCTAGTTTTAGGGCTAGCTTTTTTGTTAATTCACATGAATGACGCCACTTACTTAAGGCCATTCAATAAGTACTTTACTTTATTGCGACTCCTAAGTAAGAACTACTTAAGGATTAAGTGAAAAAAAGCTCGAGTGACAAAAAGACGCAAACCCAAAAATCTAATACTGAATTTCTCGTTAATGGCATTATTATTAGACTACTAATGCACTAGTTCAAGAGTATCCAAATTCAATTTGGATATTCTTTTGGTTTGGATGACCTCAAGAAGTTTGTTTTAGTATTCTAGTATTCTATTCCATTAACTGAACCATAATCTCAATTTAGTTTAGGAAGGGTTTGGCTTGTATTGTATTGAGAGTCCTGTTGACTTTTCTATTGTATTTGTGTTTTTCGGACTTTAGTCGCCAGAAACCTTTTATTAGTCAATCCATGAATCCACAGGGACTCAGGAATGAACCGACTGATAGGTTTAAGAAGGATAAACTTTGCTTAATCCTATTTTATTGTTATTTTTGTCTGGTTTCTGGGCTTGACTCTGTTTTGTGGCTTGGAGTTGTTGCTTTGTGTTGTATGATAGGATTCCAATGGAATTTTGGTTACTGGGCTTTGAGAAAGAGTGGTAAAATGTTTAATGAAAATTAAGAGCTACTACTATTTTACACTCCTACATTGAGTAATGTCCTTTGCTTTGAGGGTTTCCTTCCGTGTTGTATGTTTGTTGTATTGTAGGTGAATATTGATAATTTTAGGGGTCCTTGACTTCAGTAGCTCAATGAATTTGACTTTGGATGACCTAAATTTTTTCTGTGAAAGACTCGAAGGTTCATTCAGTGTACATTAAGTATTCTGTATATACCTCGTTTTTCTTATACATATGATGAGGAACAACGGACCCGAATCGTTTTTCGTTTATGCATATTTAATTTTTCAATTAACTTTGTAAAGAGTGTAAGTAGAATAGATCACTAGCCTTTACTATCGCAGCAATTTTTTTTGCCAATGAACAATTTTCTTTTGCCAATAAGAACGATTTTGTTTTGCCAAATCTACCTTTTGCCAATATATTTTTTGTTTTGCCAATATCCTGATTTTGTTTTGGCAATAGTATTCAGAAAAACACATCCCTGTCTCAAGGCCTAGGCTTTTGAAAGTACCAATCCATTTTGCAAGTTTTTTCAAATTCATTTTCTGTAATGCCAACACAGAATTTCATTCAATAAGATCCCGTTCATTTTACAATGTATGGGCATAAGATGTGCTAATAAAGCTCATCTTGATGGATTTATTTCGATAAACGTATTAACTTATTACGTTTAGCCTTTAAAGTCATATAGCTTAAATATGTCTCAAATAGTACTTCCACTGCTACCTCGTGAAACAACAAAACGGGTTGAAAACCGAGGTCAATTGTTTCACGGATTAGAGACGAGGGACTTCCTGAAATCTCCACTATTCGAAGTAAGTAAGTTACGAAACTTACTGAGCAGAACAAGGATATCAGGATATTGGCAAAACAAAATACACTTTGGCAAAACAAAAAATATATTGGCAAAAGGTAGATTTGACAAAACAAAATCGCTCTTATTGGCAAAAGAAAATTGTTTATTGGCAAAAAAGAAAATAGCGACCCTTTACTATGGATATTTTCTTGGATCATAGACATAGGTGCTAGAGTTAGACAGTTAAAAAAATCGTTTCAAGGAATACCTATGATAGATATAACCTTATATGCTAATAATTGAGGTAAGAATATTTTCAAGTCAATTTTGTTTAATCAAGTCAAGTTTAATTATAATTTTTGAAGATCCCGTAAAGTCATCCAACTTTGACTTAATTAGACGTTTTCGCGAACATTTAATGTGTGACTGTGATTCTAATCAAGTTTCTGAATGCATATCCTCTATTTTTAGGGATTACTGCATTGATGTATCGTCGCCTTAATTATATATATGTACCTTTTGAGAAGACCATGGTTTAATTGTATGTAATACAATAATATGTTAAAATTGCATACCAAACAACTCAATCCTGTTTTAAACCTCTGCTAAATGTACCTTTTGATGTTAGTTGTCTGTGGAATTTGGTTTACTCAATCGGAATGCTAATCAACTTTACTTTTGTGCCTTTGGCTTTTGATGAGTTCGTTCGTAGTGTAGAAATATTCAGCTGGAGTTTTAAAATTGAGTTTTGTTTATCTGAAGACTCAATTTGCAATTTATTCTGGAGTTAGATATATTTGTTTTGCATTATAAATACGGAAATAGAGGATGAGGAGGGCAATGAACTTTACCGATATTAAACTCTCAATCTCACAAAGCGAGTTGCTGTTGCTGTATCGGATTTAGTTTGGGCCCTGTCTATATTTGCAGATATTTTTTGTAGATACTCATTTCATTGGATTCTTATGAACCTTTGCCTATTTAGATGAATTGCTCCATGTATTTATGCAGATTTGTTCAACCTTTTATTAGATTTGAATGTTGAGTTCATGTACTCTCTGATTAAGCGTGAGAAAACTGAAATTAAGTGTATTAAGGATCAAATGCAGTTATTTTTACGTAATATAAAGGATAAGGACGAATATGAAAGGATGGCTTTGTTTGCAGATTGCATTGCAGGCAGGTTATTTGCACATTTGATTATAGGTGCGAGAGTAAAGATCTCTACTTTCCAGTTTAGTAAAGGAATTAGAGGCGTTGTCAAAAACTTATTTCACTTCCGGGATTTGATTATTGATTATTCTATTCTGCAGTGATTTGGCCTGAATTCACAAGCCTTGAACAGAAGAATCGTTTAAATTTTCATCATTCAAATTGCAATTTGAGTTTCTGGAACCACTTGTGAAATTTAAGGATAGAATCCGGATTCACTACAAATTCACAAACCAGGCAGAGTTGAATGAGTCACGTCCCACAATATTAAAACTAATTGGTATGCAACTTGCATATTAAGAGAGATTTACTTTGAACGTTTGAGTTTGAACCTTAATACTATAGGTCTTATATCTCTGTCCATTTTGTGAAGAGTAAAATTATTAGCATGAATAATGCCTTTGTCACTCTCTAATAAATGCACTGTCTCTGCCTGTCTTTATATTTGGCATGTATTGAGTCCCTGGTGGTGAGGTGATGACTTTCGTTCAATGTGCAAATATATTCTAAAAATATCTGATTGACTTTGTAAAATATTCGGTTTGGCACGATAAGATAGACAAGAGTTTCTCTAAAATTACTAGTATCATGACTGGTTTATGTTTTGTGGTAGCTTAACCTAGTGCTGATAAACTTGGACGAACTAAAAAAGATTCTACTCTACTTTTTGATTCTGCAATGGAAATTTGAAAATATCCGTGTAAATAAAGTTAATTTATAGATGAAAGGACATGCTAGAGAATTTGTTTGAATTTGCAATATAAATCAAATCATGCAGGCGAACTTTAAACTACAGTCGTATACCCTTAGATAAAATTAGCCTAATATTTTCAAGTTCAAGGAAGACATTTAATTTGATTGTTATGGTATGATCCTCAGAATAGGCTTTAGATTGCAAAAATATTTAGTATCCAAAAAGTGTATTAACCGAAACCCTAGCATATATCCTTCTTATCTTAAGCAATGAATGTATTATTTATTCAACAGGTGACTCAAGTACAGATGATGACTCTGTTGGGAATGAGGAAGGAGAGGTAGAGGATCAGGATCAAGACTCAAGTACACCTTCGGATCGAGATCGAAGTGGTTGTACACCACGAGGGACTCCTGGGAGTACCCCAAATAGCCATAATACTACCACCAACAACATCATCAACAATGAGGGAGCTGCCCTTCCTCTTCTTCCTCAACAATCAACTTCCTCTTCATCAGCTCTAGTCCGATCTGATAGTAGTAGTACTGGGGGTTCAGAAGCCAAAGATTTGACCCCACCCTTATTGCCACAATCAGCAGCTGCTGCAATGCAACGACCTCCAAAACTCCCGGAGCGGAACAGGTAAAATTAAATCAAAATCCTTTTGACGAAGTTAGATCTTCTGCTTTTAATTTAGCTACATTTTCCTGGGATGGAATAGGATTTTATTGTGATATTTATTTCGGATTTGCAAAAAGATGTCCTGCTGGATCCATTTTGCCAGGAAGAATAGAATTTGTGGATAAGTAGAAAAATGGTGGATAATGAATTAGGGAATAAATGGACGGTTTTTGGGCTGGATGTTTTCGGGTTTTCTAAAACAAGGCCCACGCTCATACTTCGGAGACGACTCCGGTTTGAGTTGTTTGAGATTTAAACCATGGGTGGAGTAAAGGTCCTTGAGGATTTTGGCGATTTCGACTCCGGAGTGAGATCGAGTAAAAGCGTGAATGAACAACATTTCTAGTAAATTTTTGTGTGTATGAGAAAATGGTAATGGGACAAAAAAAGCAGTCAGTAATCATGGTTTCGTTTCCCAAGGTTTTTCAACTACATCCTCGACCCTCCTTTTTATTCCATTGCAAATGACATGTTGGAATGTAATTTAGTACTTTTAGGAATTAGGAGGAATTGTGGAAATTGGGATTTTGAGAATGGGATGAAAATTGTGAGAATATGTACTTGTAGATGACTCTTCTTTTTTCTCCTTTCGAGAGTTTTCTCTACGATATTTTCGACTGTGGACTGTGGCTTAGCAACTCGAACTTTTGTCTCCAGACCCTGGAATGTCCCAATTCTATTCATTATTTAGATGGGACTTTCATTTTCATTCATATATGAATGAAATGGGAATAGTGGGGTGCTTTGGTGTGTAGGAAAGTCTGACATTTTAGATTGGTTTTGAGGTAATCAACTCCAAGGGTATTTAATTCAACTGACAAATTACCTTCTTCTTTCTAAGCTTTTCTCTGAATTACTGTGGAGCAGAGTCAGTCCTCAGATGCTTAATAGCTTTTT
>JAQIYE010000764.1:0-10820 GCA_034699765.1 Xenyllodes armatus
TATTCCTTCTAAAAGTGGATGAGCGTGCTCAACCTCTGGAACTTGGATTTCAACCTCGATATGGTCCACTCGTATCACATTATTGGCACGGGGATGGTTATATTCTGGTCTCCTTTGCAGCTGGATTCATTGTCCTTATATCTAGTCATCCAAAAGAAATTGGAACTGAACTAGTCCTAGCATCGCTTGGAGCGGGTCCTTTACGCTGTACAGCTTTGTGTCCCCGACTCTCAAAAGTAAACATTTCAATTGAGAAGAAACATAAAATTTTACCAAACAATTTAATTAGAATCCTCATTTATTTGTATGCTCAGATTGCCATTTGTTTTGCAAATACTGATGTCCAAATCCATGAAGCTACCAATCCAATTTATGTTGTGGGTATTGCGGAGGATTATGATAGAAGAAACCAACTATCCCTCGTTGCCGACTGGAGTACTGATGGTCAACTTTTAGCAGTTGTAAATGGCGTTGGGGACATCAGTGTGTATCTCTCCTCAGTTCCTCTTCTTGGAGGTGCCACGGGGGTGTTTGTTGTACAAATGGTGTCTCTAGTAGAGGTCATGGTCCATAAATTTACTCCGACTCTCCAATTAGAAGAACAGGGAAAACTTTTTTTACAAGCGGAACCAGGACTATTAGCTGTGGGAGGAAATTTCATGGCTGCAGCTCTGAATAATCGTGTCTGGTACTACTGTCTTGATGAAAATGTTACTCCACCAATCCTAATTTCTAAGGATTATAACGGGACTGTAGCAGGAGTATGTCTTAATGGAGTGTTTACAGCTGTTCGATTTGGAGAAAAAGTTAAGCTGCACAAGGTAAGATTAAAGATTGCAAGTAATTGTTGAAAAGTCCATGAAAAAATTATTTTAAAAAATTACTTTATGAGTAATGCCTTGTTAATATGCCTGTGTTAATTTGCTAATGCCTGTTTTGTAACTTTAATTTTTTTTAAAGATCCAAGAAGACGATCCGAATTCGGTTAACCTTACAAGAATGTTTCCACAAGACCCTAAAGCAAAGTTTAGAATACTATGTCACGCCTTAACGAAGGAAGACTTGATAATTGGTGGACCGGTTAGTTTCTTCTTTGAGTTTTATTTTTTTATTTTTTATAGACATTTATATGTGAAATAGCCACTGGAGCTCATATTAACTCTTTATTTCCAGGATGGGGTGGTCCATGTATTTAGTTTGGAAAAATGGCTTGTGTACCGATCAATACAAACAATGAACAGACTGCCAATAATGTCCATTTGTCCTGACCTCACTGGAAATACTCTGATATTCACGGATCATAACCACTTGGCATTCTTTCATGAATTGGTTAGAGTGATTTTGTTTTGTTATTTCTATTTCCTGTAAAATGTAAATAATTAATCTAATGGCTTTGCAATTATTATGTTTTTCTATTTCTAAGAGTGAGGAATTTAGTGAGGAAGACCCTGTCTTGCCAATCCCTAACTTTCCACCACGACATGATAGAATTTTATGGGACGCTGACACTGCCTCACAACATATATTCATGACCTACAGTGAAAATAGTGCTGCTGTCCATCTCTTCACGGTTTGGTACTCTTCCTTGGGAGGAACCGAAGTTTCCCTTTCTCTGGTTGTCCGAACATTTCAGTCAACCGATTACTTACCCCTTGTCCTAAAAGATGGATTCATTTACTGTCAAACATCCAGTGGTACTCTGAGCCATTCACCAAACTTGTATTATGGGATTGAATTGGAGGATCCAGAAACTAAGTCAAAGATTCCAGCTAAACTTGAAAGACTTTTTGTTTTAAAAAAGTTTGATGTTGCATGGGCAATTTGTGAAAAGGAGGATTCGGAGAAATTTTATAGAGACTTCTTAGCCTCGGCATTGTACAATATGGACATTGAATATGGTAAGGCAAATATCAAAGATGATTATTTGGGTTTTGTAGCTTAGACCTTTCAACTGACCAGATATTAAAACTCAAATGTTTTTAACCCCTTTTTTGTAGCCTGCAAGGCTGCTGTCAAACTGGGAGAGATTGGAATCGTTTTGCTCCTTGAAGATATTGAAGAAGAAGAAGATCTGACTGTGGCAAGAGCCCATTTTTGTGTTTCGACTCAGGCCTATGAACTTGCTGAAGACTTATATTTGGAAGCGTTTGATATTGAAGAGGCTATATTGATGAGGATTGATCTGCATGACTGGAAAGCAGCTTTGGATCTTGCCCAGGAGTACGGCCCTGCCCATGTCCCGTTGATTGCAAGGTGTTTTGGTGAAAAAGAGGAAATCAAGTAATTATCTAAACCTAATTTGAATGTTTTTATAGTTAATTGATGAGTTCTCACAATTCATAAACAATTTTTTATTTTAATACATTTTCAGTGGCGAGTATTTTAATGCCCTCCATCTTTATGAACTGTCATATGAGTTCTCACAAGGGCAGCATGATGACCCTTCTGATTTGACTTATCTCGAAGTTGCTTTGGCAAGAACCTATATAAGATGTGGGCATTTGGACAAAGGAATTCGAATTTCACTAGCAACCGGTTTAAAGGGATCTATGAGGGAGTGTGCCGAGATCTTGGAGCAAAAGAAGGTACTTTGCCATCAGCGATAAAATGATACAGTATATTAATGCCTCCTGGACCAAATTGTGTCTTAATTAAGGATTCTCCTTTTCTTTCAACTTTTAAATATTTTTAGAGTTATCTGCAAGCCGCAGAGTTATATGAGAAATGTGAAAATTGGGACAAGGCTGCACTCCAGTATGCTCGACTAAAAATGTGGAGTAAAATAACTCCACATTTACGTAAAATTAGATCCAAACGAATTTTTATTCAATACGGGAAGGTATGTTTACCTATTTATTGAGATCTGACATGAACTATTAATTAAAGTATTACATTGCTTTTATTATAAAATCTCAAATGTTTTATCAGGCAAAAGAAGCGGAAAAACAATATATCGAGGCTGCCAAAGCTTTCCAACGTGCAGGGGATTATCAAAATGCCTGTAGACTCTATTGTTTTGCAAATGAACCTGAAACTGCAATTGGACTTGTGAGAAGCTCTAGTTCAACGGAACAACGAAAAAAAGGAGCAACAGCTGTAGCTGAATATTTTGAGGGTCATGGAAACATTGATGGGGCCATCCGGTTCCTCCTCGTCTTCAATTGTAATGATGAAGCTGTTGAGATGGCTTTTGTTCACAAGTGTGTGGATCTGTATGCAGATTTGATGCATCAGGTCCTTCGGGAGAAGGGTACTCATCAACCTGAGGACTACACTGGAGGACTCATTAAGATTGCTCATTATTTTGAAGGTCAACAGGATCACTTTAAAGCTGGAAAGTATTACCATATGGGAGGAGATAATACCATGGTGGGTAAAATATATTATTTATTTTTGTGGATTTTTGTTTCCAACCCCAAAAATAGAAAAGATGATTTAAGAAATTGTATGTTTGCAATAGGCATTCAAATTGCTAATCAAGTACGCAAAAACGGGTTTTGTTATGAATGAGGCGGAGTTGTATGATCTTTTAGTAAGAATAACAGCTTCTGTTCGAGATAAGAATCTTACAAAGTACTTTGTGGAATTTCTGCTGGGAGAGAAGGATGGGATTCCAAAGGTATATTTTACTACACTCTCACTAACTTTGTTTACGTTTAAATGAGGACTTGATTAATTTTTGAACATAAAAGAGTAATTTAACCATTCTTTCTTCATCAACAGGATCCAATGTATCTGTTACAATTCTATATAGCGTGTAATAGTTTGCCTGAAGCAGCAAAGACAGCTTTAGTTGTTTTTGATTCGGAGATGGAACAAGGAAGCTATAAAACAGCTCATAAAACCCTAGTGTCAATTTGTATAGAATTGAGACAAAATAATATGAAACTCTCAGGGGATCTTCTACTCAACCTTCGTGTGGTTCATTCCTATGTCCTTGCCAGAATTCATGTGGGTTTACAAAACAAAGATTTGGCTGCACGACTTTTAGCTGTAGTTGCAAGCAATCATCAAAAGTTTTCAAAACGTGAGTTAATTTGTAGTTAAAGAAAAAGTATTCAATAGTTCCTTCCGATTTTAAAACTTATAATACCAGGTTAAAAAAAATTATGTGTGTTTCGTATCCCGTTCAGATTTTGTCCAAATCATGTCTTTGGTGGTCGTTGAGTGTCAAAGGGCTGGACTAAAGGCAACTGCATTGAACACTGCACAACTTCTCATGAGCCCTGAGTATCGTTCTGAAATACCTCCAAAATACAAGAACAAGTTTGAAACATTTGTTCGAAAATTTTCAAAGGCGAATATAGTCGATATTCCAGACAATGTATCACCCTGTCCTTACTGTAAAACTTTAATTCCACAATATGCTCATGTTTGTACAAACTGTCGTTCTGAAATACTATTCTGCATTGCAACGGTAATTTTTTTTTACAAAATTCATCTTCCTTTGAAAAACTTTGTTTTAACTTTTTATTAATTTTTTAAATTTGATCAATTTAGGGTCGACATATGCTTCTGGATGATCTGACTGCTTGTCCAAATTGTGAATTCCCTGCTATCCGAACTGAATTTATAAAGTAATTTTGATTGAACCATGCTTTAATCTTACGAAATCATTCAATTTTAAATCATCTAATTAATTTAAATTTTTTGTTTATGATTTTAAGGCTTTTATCCAGCATGAAGAATCCTGAGTGTCCATTATGTGGAATAGAACTTGATGCAACTGATCTCAAGCAAGTTTCAAGTCCCGAAATGTTTTTGCAATTTTATGCTTCGTGATACCAAGTCTAGTCTGCCTTCTACAAAATAAGGTCCGTCCAAATCTTAACAACCAGTAATTTAAGTTAAGGTACTTTACATCTAGTCAGTAATCATTCCGCCCTTACTACACTACCAACTATATGATCTCAAATCCAAATTATTTAGTTAAAAATAATTTTACGCACAACATAGATCAAGTTATTTATTTTTTCACCCAAATTTTATTCGTTTTGTTTAATTTATTATTTTACAAGTAAGTAACCTTGTAATTAAAAAAAGGTTTATCGTTTTCTGTAAATATTCTAGTTTCAAAAATTGTATATATATGGGTAATTATTATATTTTAACTACAATCCCTGGAAAATTCTCCAAAAGGATTAGCTAAAGCTAAAGTTAAATCAGTATAAACAATGAGGTCACGCATGCATGACCAGCAGGAGGAGAAGGAATATTTCAAAAAAAAAGTTATTGGCACTATTCTATGGTCTATCCTGATAGTTATGAAATTTTAATTTAAGGAATGAACTTTAAACTCTCATGTAGTAGGACGAATTGGAGGCCAGTACGGGTCATCCTCAATCTCTTCCATAATTATTTGGTACTTGGCCTTCTTTTTCTCAAACCCAAAAGCTCGAGCAATCCGTTTGAAGTATCCAGCATTATTAACAAACATCTACAAAGAGAGAAAATAGTAGAATGATTTGTAGTGATATATTTTCCCGTATAACCTCAAACATTTAAAAAAAATAGTTTAAGATTTAGATTTGAAATGAGTTTATACCTCCGTCAATAAGGCAAGGACTAGGTTGACTGCTGGAAATAAGAGAAGGGTGAGTCGATAAGTTTGGGTCTTTTCTTCTACTGGCATTATTTTGAGGAAATTTGAGACCAAGTCGAATGGATAAACTGTGACCAGAAGGCAAGCCATGAATACGGTTGCATATGCAACAACGAGGAGTCCTGTAAAAATTAGGAGGAAAAATACCCTAGATAATTAAAACTAGTTTAGATCTTGATCTTGAATATTTAAACTCAATTAAATCCTGGAAGGATCTTTTACCATTGGAGTAAACGGGCTTTTGGAATGGTGGACCCTTTGAAAAGACCAGGGCAAGGACGAGGTATTGGAAACAACTGACTGAGAATAAGGTTGTAGTCTCCCAAGTTTCCTCACTAACTTTTTCTGCTTCTCCAGGAATTATTTGTATTGGTTGGAACCATGGTTGAGATCGAAGGTATTTCAAGGATGCTAGGAGAATACCCCCAGAAATACAAACTTGGATGACTATTGAGACTAGATTTTGGAAGGAGACTAATCTTCCAATTGGTCGTTTAGGAACAATTTTGTGATGAGGTTCAGTTCGTCCCATGAGGAGTGCAAGGAAAGTAATTATCCCAAGGTCAATAAATAAAAATTGTTTGTCAGACAAGTTCGTTCCAATCTATAGTAAAACAAAACAAGTTGACTTAACACTTAACACAGATTTACCAAATTTTCAAAAACAAAAGAAAACTGAACAAACTAAAGGTCAAATCAAATTACCGTGTAGAGCATAATGACAGTCATAAATTGAACCAGGCTGTAAAGGGCCATGAATTTAAAAATCCCAAAACTAGTGACCAGTGCACATCTTCCCTCAAGAATCACATCCACGGTGCATGAAATATCTGGGACTTTGGATGTAAATGGAGCTGCGACTGAGGCTTCAGCATCTGACAGGGAAATCCCAACATGAGCCGCTTTCAGTGCTGCACAGTCATTGGCTCCATCCCCACACATTCCAACAACATAGTCCATGTCCTTTAAAAAAGATCAAAATAAAAAAAAAGTATAAATTTTCTAAAGATTTCTATTAAAAAAATGTCCACCATTCATTATCATTGGTGTCCAAACCTGAAGGCTCTCAACAAGTTGACGTTTTCCCTCTGGTGGCATTCGTGCAAAAACTGTTCCCTTCCTCACAATTTTATTCTGAGTCTCCTTTGAACAATTGTCTCGAATCCATGCCCAAGTTCGTCCAGTAAGAGCCAAATGAAAATTTCCATGGTCTCCAGTCTTTTGAATACTTGTTTGGGTCATTGGAATAGGGATGAGTCCTTCCATATCAATGAATGTTTCTGATGCTCGAGCACTTGAACCCCTTCCACCACCAAATCGACTTTTCTCTGGTGAAGAATCCAAAACTTCTGTTGGAGTGTCATCTAGGAGGAGTGGGACCTCAACTCCATCAAAGGATACCTTGGCGTCCTTAGTCTCCTTGTCCTCATCATCAGGAGTTCTTGGGACAAGTGAGATTTTAACCCCATTTGAAATTGTTCCAATCAGGCTCCCACTCTCACTCTTTGTATGATTTCCAGAATCTGAGGCATCTACTAGGCCATGATGACCCCTGCCATCCTCAGAAGAGTCTTCGTCCTCGGCCACCTCCTCCTCATCCTTGACCTCAGTATGATGTGCACATAATTTGTACTCCAATTTCCCATTTATGACATCAACTTCTAAAACCTGAGAATAATTTTTTTTTAAATTGGATCAAATTTTCTCCAAGAACAATTGAAAAAGTTGTCATTTAAAAAAAAATTACCTTGTCACTGCCTGGAATCATCCCACATTCTCGTGCTACACTGAGGGCTGTTAGTAGATTGTCTCCGGTGACCATAACAGTCCGGATATCTCCGTCACGAAGACTCTTGATGACCCCTTCTGTAGCTGGTTTCAGGCTGTTCCTCATCACGAGGAGCCCAGCAAAATTTAAGTCTTTCTCAATCTGAAACACATTAAAATAATTGGAAGGGTAACTTTGGTTAAAGTCACATTTTCAATCCAGGCACAATGTCTCAGCGTGCCCCAAGGACTTCAATGTCTCGACGTGCCCCATGCAATACAATGTCTCCGCGTGTCCCATGCACTACAATGTCTCCGCGTGCGTGCCCCAAGTACTAATATTAAACATTTTGGGAATCCACCAGCTTATTACCTCATCTCGTGGAAGACGTTGGATTTTATGCCAATGACGATTACTCACAGGTTTCCAAGCCATTGCTAATACTCTGAAGCCACGAATCGTAAAGGAGTCCAGTGTTTTCTCATAGTCTGCTGGAACATCACGACAAAGGGCTGTGACCTTTTCTGGTGAACCTTTACAGTAGACAACCATCTCTGAATTAACTAGGGAGCTACAAACAACAGACATCCTCTGAAGTTGTGGATTAAATTCAAAGTCACGGACGACCGCAAGCTCAATCCCATCCCTTTTAATTACAGTTGGAACGAGGAGGTCAAATCGTGCTGTCTCATCCTCTTGGTTCATTGGTTCCTCCATTTCCTGTATAAAAATAAGGTCAAAAGTCGCAACATTTTCTCCAGCTTATTGGACCCATCATAAATGTATGACCTTACCCATCCAGTAGCCTCAAACATTTTAAGATCCAGGGGATCCCCAACAAGTTGTTTGTCAATAAAGGTCAAGGAATGACATGTGGCCATTCCACGAAGGAGTTGTGATTTATTTGGAAGGACGCTTGGATTTGGGACTGGATCAGAAAATCCAAGTTTTTCCTGGTGAGCATCTCCACCTCCATCCCCTGAGGTGACCTCAAGAGGACTATTACTGCTGACGCTGACCTTCTCCTCACATGGGACAGCACACCAAAAATCAAGACCATCCTCTGTGAGGGTCCCAGTCTTATCAAAACAAAATAATTTTAATCTTCCACAAAAATTAATCCTCTGAGGTGAGATACAAAAGATTTGTTTGGCCTTGAGACGACCCTGAGCACAGTAAACCCCAACTGTCACGGCGGCTGGAAGGGCTGGTGGGATTACAATTGTGAGGACATCAGCAACTCGAAAGAATACATAACGACCATCCTCCTGGAGGAATTTAAAGAATAATTAGAAATTAGTCCTTGATTGACCTTGACCTGGAAGGTCCTTTTAAAACCCCAGTAATATATTTGTAATAATACTGTACATTTCTGGACTTGAACAAGAAGAAAGAGTAAATCATCCCAAGTATTGAAACACAAAGGAGGATGGCAATGAAATATTTTGTCTCCTTATAAAATGGGATTTCACAATCCGTTGGACACATGATCGATCGAATCAATTGACCCTTGGCTGTATTGAATCCAGATCGAACGACTGTACAAGTGACCTTGATAATGAACAAACAAACAAACAAAACTGGACCAAATCCTCCAGGAGCATTCTCGAAATTTTTTAAAATGAGTTGGACTTTGGCCTTTTTTTACCTTGTTTCCAGCATAAAATCTTGTTTGAATGACCTTGGTCCCAGCAAAGATTGTATTAATCTTGAACTTATCTGGGTGAAACATTTCATCGGATGGGACGAGTGCACTCTATTTACACAAAAAATCCATTAAAACAATTTTTGAGTTTCCTCCTAAATATTTTTTTTTTAATTTAATTATAATTTGTATGATTTTGTACCTTTCGAACGGGAATGGACTCTCCAGTGAGCATACTCTCATTCACGATACAACTTCCAGCCGTTATAACTGCATCACATGGCATTATGAGTCCTTTGGGTGGAATGACAATGACATCCCCTGGAACCAAATCCCTGCTACAGATCTCTTGTTCATCTATGAGACAACAATGAATATAGAACTAAGATCAAGTCAAAGGTCATTGCAAGTATTTCAGAGACCATGATCAAGTTACCTCCATCTGAGGTTCTCACGGTCACTTTGGTCAACTCAGCCCCTTCAGCCATTTCCTTGAGGTTCAACCGTTGTTTCTTATTCTCACGGACGGCCAGGGCAATGGAACAAGTTGCAAGGAAGACAACACAGGTTGCATAGTAAACATAACTATCCAGGGTCCACACGATGATACTACCAAATTGAAACATGTAGAATGGAGTCAAAAATTCATTCATGAAAAGGTCAAAGTAACTCTTGACCTCGACGTCAATGAAGTTGGACCCATAAATCACCCTCCTATATAAATGGGAAATTAAAATATTTTTACTAATTACATTAGTGTACCACAAGAAGATAATGTGAGGTCAAGAGGTCAACCTTACGTTTGTTCCCTCTTGGTCTCAGATAATCCTTTAAAATTCTCAATGAGTTGAGAGGTCGTATGACCCTCCAGACCATCAATCCTTCGAAATGCTCTTTGATCATCATCCCATACAAATTTTTCATGTTGGACCGTAAAGTGACGAAGGAATGGTTTGACCTGGCCCAAGGAGTTGAATGATACTCGAGGTGAGGTCGATGGGGAGCCATCATGACCTTTCTTGGAGCTACGTCTGGATGAGAGAAATCCATCTGGTATAAAGTCTACAGTTTCTGTTATAACCCTGCAGACAGAATTCCGGGTCTTGGCCTATACGAAAAATTGGATATGAAAGGTCATGTCAGGTCAAATTTGGGAGAAGGTCAAATTATTGTAAAATGTAAAATGGATCCTTCCTTACCTTCACAAGAACAATATTGGCAGATCTCAAAGATGTAGGAACACAAGTAAATTTGACTATGAGGATTGGGTACCATTTGCAAAATAGTGTTGGGAAGAAGAGGGTCAGACCATTGAGGATGTGGAAGAGAATGACCTTCCAGATAGATTTTTTGTAACCAATACAAATCCCTTCAGTCTCATTTCCCAATTCTTGCTTTTTGGGATTGTCCAAGTTGGATCTAAGGTTACTACTCTCATCATCACTGCTTCCACCATAGTCCAAGGAGACATATCGATGCCCCGGCATAGCCCAATGTCCCGGACCCAAAATGGAAATGAGGAACCTGGAATCAAAAATTATGCCTCTTAATTCCATGCCCTGGAATATCAAAAGTACATATTTTGGCATGATCTGTGCGAGTTGAAAATCCAGAATCACATGCATCATTCCTATACAGGGTCAGAGGTCAAAGGTCTGAGTTGACAAAAAAAATCCTGGATCCCTTAAATTAATTAAAAATGCTCGTTACATTCACAAATGAGACACCAATGAGCTATCCAAATTCTAAATGTGTCCTCAAGCTACCCTCAAGCCCAAATTAACAAGATCGCTTCATTATTGAGA
>JAQIYE010000765.1:0-10817 GCA_034699765.1 Xenyllodes armatus
AGCCCAGTGTGTAGCAAAGGTGCGAACAAAAATTTTTTAATGTACAACTCCAAAATTTTGAATTTTTCATGAAATTTTGAAATTTCTATAAAAATTTTCATTTTTAATAAAATATTGAAATTTCTATAAAACTGGATTTTAACCAAATTTTGAATTTTTGATATAATTTTGAATTCTTTTAAAAAAATTTAATTTCTCACACAATCTTGAATTATTCATGAAATTTTGAAAATTTTAAATTTAATTGTGCATATCCAACATCCCCTAATTATGAGCATTTCAAATATATATGTGTTATATGGTGTCATATGTGGGCGATGATGATGTGATGAGAGAAGTGAAAAATTTCGAAGTCCCAAAATCCCATGCCTTAATACATGGCAAAAGTTTAAACTACCAAAAGGTCACATCAGAGGTCATGTACAAAGCTCATTTTCTAACTTGGCCTTTTATTTTACCTCAAAAGTTTATCCTTAAAGTTCCTAATTGAAATTCCAAGTAGTTTTTGAGTTATCGACAGGCAGACAAAATCGATGAATTCCTCCATGCCAAATACACAGTGAATGCGTTTAAGAAACAAACAAGATAAAAGGCACTGAGAATGCCCCAATGAAAGGCCGCATCAGCTACATCTAGGACTCCAACCGGATTGGTTTAATACGGTTGAATCGGACTCGGATTAGCATGTTTAATCCAAACCGAAAAGGGTCGGATTCGGATTGAGGGCAACCCGATCCCTAATCCGATAATACAAAATCTCTGGGCATTGGGCACATATTGTAGCATGTAGTAATTTGGATGCTAATAATCGCTAATTGACATTTCATACGATATCTCACCGTCCCTTACAAACCACAAAGCGTCCCCAGTCCAATAAAATGGCGCCCCTTTTTAATCGTTCCACCACACAGACTATCCTCTTCATGGGATTTAAAATTTTATGTCAGTAACTGAGTAAATCATGATATTAAGTAAACTGTAAAAATCTGATTCCTCAACTCAGCTCATAAGCTGCTAAAAACATAAATGGACTTGACAAAGTGGAATGATCTGATTTCTAAAGAAAAATAAAGTGTTTAATTCATGTATATGTAAGACTTAACAAAAGTGCAAGAAAGAGGAAGAAAACATTGTATATGAATAATGTAAACAATCGGAGGTTTACTCGCTTTTTTCAGAATTAACGAGGAGCGAAATGTCCAATGGTACCTAAAACATGAAGCATGATTTTTAATGAATGATAAAAATCGGAGTCCTGATACATTGTTAATTATATAATGACGGGTTGTGCTGCTGGTACAGAAAGGTGAGTACTATAAAGATCGAAAAAATATGAACTGGTTATTAAACATATTAGAAAGAATCCATAAAGTAATAAATAAAACAAACCAACTAATAACTAATACAAACTAATAATTATTTTTAGTTTTTACAAGTCATGAAAATGACGGGTTCCTTCTGTATGTTCTCAATGGTAGTGGGTGTTGGACGAACTCCAATTCTGCTTTCAGGTTGATCACTCTTCTACAGCGTTGAAAAGTGAGAAATGGCTTTAGATATTCATCCAGGCCCATTTTTGGCAGCTCACAGACCAGCATAATAGGAAATAGACCCTCAGATCCCATTGAAGAAAAAGTCCTCAGCATTTGGGGTAAGGGTGGTAACGAGAATTTTTTGCCCCCAATCACAAATGGAGCGTAACTTTTACAAATCCAATCATAAAAGGAAAACAACTTTTACAAGTCCACCCCTTTTACATGGTAGGGAATTGAAATTTAGTGGAAACGCCCGGTTTATGCCTCAACCCAAACCAAAATGTTTCCTCCCCAGAGACCGTCCTTCCACCAGGAAATTCGGAGGACGTTTTCTTATATGGGACCCAGCCCTCTATTAAATATTAGTTTCTCTATGTTTGCTAGGGCTGGGTCGAGTCCGCTCCATTTGTTCTCTAAACTTTAATCTTAACTGAACCTCTCATTACTACTTACTTGTTTACCCAACCCAACAATGAATAGCCTCATTCCGTTTGGCCTCCCTGCGTTTATCAGGCCTCTCACCATGTAGCAACGCTCTGACCTCTGTGCAGCCTTAACAGGTCAACCAGCCTTCAGTCCCTTGGCCGAGTGGGTCAATGCTCAGGTCCAAAAGCGGATGCTGCGTATCTCTTAGTGTGGGTTTACTTTTAAAGGACATAAGTTAAACAGGAGCTCAGGCTAGATTATCCAGTTTTCTTATGGACCTTCCTTTGGTAGAACTTCCTGCTATTTGGGTAGAAGCTTTACATATTCCATAGTACAGGTATACCCCTGTAGTAGTAAAAAAACGTCAGACCGAAATAATCAGTCCGAAATAGGCCCACTCGGCTGGATAATTCCTACCCATACAATACATACATGGGTAAAAGCTTTAGTCTGTATGGCCTTTTAAAACAATGTTCAATCGAGTTTTACCTTTTGCATTTTCTCCTTTAAGGAGCAAAAAATGCTGCTTAGTTTCTGATGTCTGAGTCCTATTTGTCAATTCTTTATTGTTTATTTGTTCCCAGATCATTAATTTTATTCCGTGTGTTTTCACAAAATTGATCCCTCCTTTGGGATTGATATAAGTCCCGGTTTCACCAACGCCAATACATTTGATTAATCTTTCTGATATTGGCGGTGGTTATTATCTTATTATTACGAGTTCATGTATTAAAGAATGTCTCCAAGGTTTACTAGGGTCAATCAAGGAATCATCCAACTCATCAACCAGATCGATTGTTCAAGACGGACTTTCTTCTTCCTCCGGTTCATCCCTTGAATAAAGTTCCCCTTCAGGGTTCTCACCACTAATATCCACTAGGAAGATTTTTGTTTTGATAAACCTCTTTTTGTTCTTCACTCAACCTTGACACGTTCACTCCACTTTGTCCATTCCCCGTTATTAATCCACTTCCTCTATCAATTTTATCCTTCCTTGATTTCTAAAACTATCTTTCTCAGGGCAAAAACTTTGGTTATGTCCAGTTTTGTTGCACGTTAGGTATTTTAATGATGATTTTCTGTGGAACAATCTATTCTCAAATGTTCCTTACTCCCTCAACGATGACACTTCTTTACTTTCCCCATTTTTAAAGCATGTATCCTCTTGACCGGACAACCTTAAACTGACTTACGTCCTCTCTTAACGTTTGTACAAAATTTTACCCTGCTAATCCAGCCGTTGTTGCTCTTTGTCTCCTTTTTATTACATCCCCTTTTTACAATATTTACAGTGTTTTGGGAATCTTTTACTGGAATCTTGGTATCTGGAATCAAGGGTTGCATAGCATAAGCTTCTCCAAAAATTTGGAAGGGTTTGAGACGACACCATAGAATGTAGATTACTGCTGCAGTAAGGGCCGTATTCCATATCAATGCCAAGGAACTAGTAATGCTAACTTGATCTTTAAACCAGTTCGGACTCCCTTGATTTGGGGGGTAAAAGTCTTCTATGTCATCCCCTTGTTGTCCCTGTAATTCCTCTGGGTTAATCACATGGATGGATTAATGGAAGTAAGTTGACATTCCTTGTAACGGGAACTCTTATCAACAATGCTCTACCGAAATATGTAGCACATCTTGCGCTCAGAGCTCCTACGGATTTGGAATATCTTTTAGCTGTAATGAGACAAATCAATCAACCCGAGATTACTCTTCGGGAACAGGACACCTCGTCAGAGGTAGCCGTTATACAGAAACGCCTCGATGACCTAACATTGGTTTCCAAACCAATCAAGCCATAGCTCCTCCCCACAGTGGTACTCAACCGGCCTTTCTCAACCTCCAGTGGTCCAACCTGAAGAGTTTAGGAAATCCAGCAGTTAGAACAGCTAGAGAACAAAATAATGAAGAAGGTAGAAGACTTGATATGAAACATATCTCTGAACCAATGAACAGTGATATGTGAACATTGCTTTGAAATTAGCCCGCCAACGGTCAACCTGGCCTCACTAAAATCTACCACGTCCATCCCCTGTTCCCCTCAAGCCCTTTCGCAGTTGCCAAGCTTCTAGTATAACTTTTGTTTTTAGAGGTAAAATGAAAGAAATGAAATAAAAAGAACTGAATAAATGTAACTTTAACTTCTTGACCTTCTATGACCTAGCTAACTAAAAATGCTAGCTAGCTAACTAATTCATACCACCAACATATGATTGAACCAAAATGTATACAAGCACAACAAAATATGATGATTACAGGAAATTGATGAAAAGATAAATATAAACGTTAATTTAATTTTACTCCTTAAATCAAAATTCCTGACCAATACCTGTTTGTATGTCCATTTCATTTCCCATGGCTTAATTTAATTCGGCAGGTTATTATTAAAAGTTAAACATTGAGACATTCATAGGATTCCTTCCAACTCAAGATAAACATCTAGTACATTTTTAATCTTAAGTATTCAAATTGACGTAGGTAGGATAGTAATATAAATTCTTGCATTAATTAATAAATTGTTTAACTTTAAAACAAAAGAAAATTGGTTTGTTAACTTGCGTTGTATTAACTTCATGCTTCAGTTTAACTTGTTCTATGATCTGCCTTTACCCCAGTCCTTCAGATCACCTTGCCTTGACTGGGTGTACCTTATGCGATTTCAAAAAACCAGTGATATCAAAATATTTATGAGTTTTGTGCCAGTATTAGAATTAGTTATGAATTCCGAAGCGAAATATCGAAAAACTCACATTTAATTGTAAATATTAAAACTACCTTCTAAATCTTAATTACTATTGATAATTGATAAATAGTTGATAGTTGATTCATTCTATGGGAAGTTAAATCTTAGCACTAGTTTTCAGAGATGTCACTAATAAATAGAATAAACTAAAGTAAAAGTAAGTGGGTAAAATTAAGAAAGTAATAAAAATTAAGTAGAACCATATGCAAACACTTGTAAGGCAGACTTCATTTTAGAACTAAACTTAATAAGGAGTGAACTCACTGGAATCTAGTTATTAAAAGTGTTCAAAACTAACTTCACAATTTACCATTTACAAAATCTTTTCCTACCCAATTTTCCTTCTTGCAAGTGCATTTACAAAGACAGGAGATCAACTTTCCAAACAAACCACAATAAAAGTACAGGCCAATGATAATGACAAGCACCAAAATTACTGATCCCTAAATCAAGGTTCCAACGAACCCCTCTACATAAGGTGTCACTAAACGTGCGTGTAACAGTCCAAAGAAGTCGAGTCCCTTTAGATCATCCTTACCTACAACATGACTTACTTTATCCTCAAATTGTCTAGCCTTGTTGATTCCTTGAATAACTTTGTATGGGTTCAAAGGGTCAAAAATTTCACTGTCCGTGTATGTGGCATTTCCATGAAATTTTGAGTCTGGCAATTTTAAGGTCTATTTTATGTTCAATGGGAGTAGTTGGAAAATCCAAAACAGTTTTGTCCAATGTCTGTGTATTTAGATTGTACGTCTTCTGGTTGACCGTAAAGTAGTATGACTGGCATTTTTTAAGATGTGTAGGTTCATTAGTCAATTCTCTGGAAGGAGTCATCCAACCAGAGTGCCGTTTGCCGTTGTCTATGTATTCGACAGGCCACTCAGCAATGCAATTGCCTGTATTGTCCAGAAATTTGAACATTGTTATTTCCCTGCATGAGGAAATAATGATTGCCTATCCTTCAAGATAGGACTTATACCCTGGACCAAACATAGCAACTACTAACGGATTTGGGTTTCCTCTTTTAGCTTCAAACAAATTAGCACTCAGATTGATTGCATAGTTTTGGCATGTTCGAAAAGAAATCTCAGTGGCCAAAGAAGTCGAGAGATTTTTGACCATTCCAAATACGTACACGTCTTGTGAATTAACCACATCCTGTGTTGCAAATGACCTTTTTCTCTCGTTTTTATTTTGCTTTGGAAAATGTGAGTGTCAGTAATTTTAAAATCCCCGGAGGATGGAAAATCAGGTGTAAAGAGAACCCTCGAAAAGAATAGGCTTACTAATACTGAGGTTTTTTACGTTCAGATAACGCGAACTTTGACTTTGATAATAGTGCCATTGGATTCACTGATGCTTGACCTGCACAAACGAATCAGCGAATTAGATTTTCTCTCCCTTGTCTGTACTTGCTCTACATACCAAAAACAAGGTAGAAAAAGGTACACAAAAATACTAAGTGGCATTTGCTTTAAAAATTCTCTGTTCAATTTTTTTCGTAAAACCATGGTTCGTATTGTTTGCACACCAATCCGTTCAGTCACAGGACCTTTATTTTTACTGCTTTCTCCAGGACTTTTCTCAGTAACTGGAGTAATTGATGTCGTGTTTGGGATATTAAATCCCGATTTTGTGATGGTTGGCGAGGGTCACTGTGTGTCACATTGGGGGATCGAGGCTGGCAAAAAACCTGCCTTCCGAAAACAGTACGCTAGCCTTTACATGTTACGTATGTACACAAACAGTCCGTTCGGCGTTTTTACAGCAACCCTCACTCGACATATGTTAAAGGAGGTGAAGCGATTTACGGCCTTGATTGAGGAAAACCTTGAAACAATAATCGAACCGCCTGACAGGTTTATGAATTTAAAAAATTAATAAAAATCTTAAAATTAGGCCTTTAGATTGTCTAATGGTGCCCATCTCTTATATTTTCGTTTCACAGGCCTAATATATACATTGAACTTGGCTCTCTATCCAGTAATCTTACTAATCTGAACTTCATAATATCTGAGATGCAGACTAAGGAAATTTTTGCACAAAGGACCATCATCTTTTGCAGCACTCCTCACGAATCCAGCGAAATGTTTTGGTACTTTTATGAAGCTTTGGGTGATAGTCGTTACGTTTACGGTGAAAATGGCGTTGAAGATCTTATACTAGCTCTCTATTCAGGAAGTACTGGCCCCTTAAGTAAGGAAGATGTAGTGAATTTTAGGAGTATTGCTAGTACCCTTCGTTTACTGATATGCACATCAAGTTTTGGTCGCGGCGTAGATTGTCCAGACATTAGAGCAGTCATTATTTGGGAAATTCCCCCAGATTGGGTTACATTATTGCAGGAAATAGGTAGGGCTGGGAGAGACGGTGATGACGCCACAGCTACTATTTTTCCCTTCAAAACACCATTTTACAGAAGCTCAAAGGGTTGTGTTACTTTGGATCCTACTGTTTGCTTAAGGTTACAAATTGTGACCAAATTTGTGAATTGTGACAACCTCACCGTTGACCATACCCCATGTCCTCGTTCATGTGAGTGCACATATTGTTCTTGCTGCTCTGCTTGCAAGACCATGTGTAATTACCCGAAGGACGGAATCTTACGTAAATTAATTAAAAGGGTAAGATCTGTACTCAAGAAAGGCTTTAAGAAGTAATCTAGTTGTTTTATTACCATGTTCCTGTGCTAGTGCAACAGTTTTATTTCAACTTCTTTAATAAAACATAATCATTTCAGCATGTGATACAGTTGTATATAAATTTTTTGGAAGATACGAAATGACCACGTTAATTTTAAAATGCAGCTGGAAAACACATCAGCTCGATCATACAAACATCATTTCCATGTGCGCCAAATTCAAAGACAAAGCCACATTGGCGATTTTGAAAAACAAACACAATTGAGAAAATCCTGAACATTAAATTTTTTTGGATAGTTTGGGTTCACAAATTTACATTGATATGCCCACAAACGTTTGTAGTCGTTGTGGGGTTTCAGAGTCTTCAAGAACCTTCCTGCGATATAGTTCCAAAATCAATGGAGGAATATCAATCAAGGAAGCTTTGCAAGGAGTGTTTGGTATTACGGTTGAAGTACAGGAAGGTCCAGGGTTGTGTCGTTCCTGTGGTTACAAGGTACGAGCCTTACATAAAAGCTGGGCTGATTTTTTGCCAGATGGAGGAGTGCATTGTTCGTTTCTGAATTTTTTCAACCCTATACTGGCCCCTCAAGGTATGCATTTTAGGACCACACTTTCATGGATCACACAAATATCTATTAAGTATCACTTTTGGACCGATCAATGAAAGCCCAATGTAAGGAATTCTAATAAATCTCTCGCTTTGGTTTAATATGTTAATAGAAGCAGTGAGTGAGCCGAAATGGGGGGAATGACAAGGATTTTACAACAACTGACCACATACCAGCCTATTTATGAAGATAAAAAACGTACGTCCATGGTTCTTTGGGGTGACGGACTATCAGCGATGAGAACTAATACTGCAATGGATCATCATGCTCCAAATAGACACCCTTCAGAAAGACTACAGGACTTCACAATTGGGGTTGGACATTGGCACAAGGAAGTTCTCCTCACTCAACTATTGTTCCGGAAGTTCTTCAAGAGTATACTACAGTGCTAAGGGCACACTAGCATTTTTTCGAAACAAATATAAGCATAAGTACTAAAGGAGACCAAAAAGTTCTTCAATGCTAGTAAACGTCTATTTCAGTTTGTCTGGTACTCATATGTGACAGCAAAAGTCTGCCTCATGCTAGGAATATCTAATCCCGAGGAATATCAAAAAGACACACGATGAGTCAAACTTGAGAGCTGTTTAAAGAAATACTGCTATAGAAATTCAAAAGTTTGCCTACTACAACATTGAAAAAAGTATTTTACAAAATACTTACTGCTACTGCAATAAAACCTGGGAAGAAACAGAAGCAGAAGATTGGATTGGATGTGAAAAGTAAGAGCTTACACGAGCATTGCTAACTTTTATTTTTTTAAACCTCATATTTCAATCAATCAATATTTGATCATATCACAAATTATAAGCTTCTCCCATTGAAAACTCATGCTACTTTTTATTTCTTGCAGTTCCGATTGCAGCAGATGGTACCACATAAGCTGTCTCAAAGGTAAAGAGGAATCAGGAATCACTGTGCCACAAACAAGTGAAGAATCTACAGCTCTGGACAAAGAAAGTGACGAAGTGAGTCCGGATGAAGAAGAAAACTCTGATGATGATGCTAGTGATGTTGATTCTGAAATTGAAGTGGGTGACCTGGAAGATACTAACATCGGTGAAGAAGGACCTGATCTTGAAAAAGTCAAAAACAAGTTGTGGTATTGTAGCAAAAAATGCTATGATGACGCCAGCGATTCAACTTTAAGATACTCAAAAGGACTGATGTACTGTGGAATTCTCATGTCTGGGTTTCGAGATGCTATCCGAGAAAATGACGGCGACCGTATTCTTATTCACTCAAAGATACACCTGATGCAATTTCACAATGGAGACATCCAACCTATCAAAAAATATGTACATCGATGATGACAGCCATATTTGGAGACTCTCCATCTCACATCTCACACGATCTTAAATGGAATTCGACCATTAACATTAGTGGGAGGCAAGGAGGTAACCTGGAAACAGATTTACTCCAAGAATTTACCAATTTAAAGATAAAGCAAAATTTGGCTCATTTACAAGCCAGAACAAATGCTAAAAGTATTCTTGCCAACATTCACGCTATTGGTATTGTTCAAGAAATGAGTAAATTAGTGGAAAAAGCACTAAGGAACGATGATGCCCCATACAATAATTCGAGGGACAAAATGAAATGGTTAGGTGATGTAGTTTCCGCTGTGCAGGACATATTGAATGCTAACTTGCTCTGTTTCAATGGCGAGAGAGATCACAACGGCTTCAAAAATTTCAATGTGAATTTCTTGTACGTCCAGGACGTTGAAAAGTATAAGAAACAAGTGGAAAAAGTTTGCAAACGTATTGACTTTGTACGTGAGGTTGCTAATCTTAAAATTAATGGTACTTCGAGTAATAACGTGTAAACGTGTAACAAACAAATTTGTGCATTTATTCACTGAATTTTGTGTCATTTGGTTACAAGAAAGTTCTCGCATGACTCCGAATGGTCTTCTATGAACCCATTGAATTTAAACTAAGGTGCTGACATATTTAAAAATATTAAGACGAGTGCTTTAATTTAAAAGAATTAGTTCAATTGAGCAGCAGTTATTCTGAAAATTTGACAGGAAAATTAATTTAGTTAAGAAGCAGCTGGGATCGCTAATTTAGATAAGAAATTGGAATTTATTGGTGGGCTGCACTTGCTTATTTAGTTTAGTGTGGGGCACGCTGAGATCTTTCCCATTCTTTAGAAAGGCTGATTGGTCCGCTGATAGATCCAAAAAACTTTGTCTGCGCTAAGTAATGAGCGTAGTTTAACTACCAAAATTACTATGATTGTTTTATAATTACTTTTTAAAAATTTATCAAAACTTGCTAATACTTTCCTTGATGACTTAAATTTTGATTAAAAGCACTCAATTTTATAAAACTAAATGTATTTTATATTTGTATTTTGATAGGAGCATTCATTTTATAAAATGCCTGATGACATGCCTTTTGCGTTCACTTTGGACATAATTGTTCAGAGTACTCATAATTTCTGAACAGGGTCAATCGATAATTTAGATCATGTGCTGTTATGTCCTAATTTTCATTCAGATAGGATGTTGTACTTAAGGATTTTGGAAATTCACATTTATTCGGATATATTAGCTATTACGTCACCCGTTTGACCTCTAGAGGTCAAGGTAAGTCAAAAAAGTCATTATTCAAGTAAGGTGTCTTTCTACTTGCATGAATGAGGGAATAATGGTACCGTATGTGTTCGGATTTTTTCTCAACCGTTTGACCTCCAGAGGTCACGGAAGGTCACGTTAGATCAAAATTCAATCATGGTATTTTTCAACTCATGTGAAAAAGGGAATCACGGTACGGTATGGAATTGCTGATTTTTCCTCAACTGTTTGGCCTCTAAAGGTCACGGAGGGTCGAGGTCAAGCATAGGTAAC
>JAQIYE010000766.1:0-10816 GCA_034699765.1 Xenyllodes armatus
CCCTAACTTATGCCTATACCGTTCGGGCACGAATATTTTTTTTAAATATAGATGAATACTACTATCAATTACTAAAATGTATTATAGTACAAAATGAAGAGTGTTTAGAAGTAAGAGTTTATTCGACAGCATCTTTCTCTCAACTGATCTATTAATGATATGTTACAAGCAAATGGCTAAAACATAACTGTGTTGTAAATTTCTGAAACAATTTAGATTTTAAAGCTTGTCTTCTATCAAAGTTTGTATTTGTACTGCCCATGTTTTCAGCAACATTTAATTGCTCAATTTCTCAGATATGTATTCAACGGTCTACGCTTCTGAAAACTTTTTAAAAAGTCCGTTTCTCTTACCGTGTCCCAGAGACCTACGGTACGATCAATAACGAGGAAATGTTGGAAAGTAAAAAAAAACTTGCCACCTGCCGCGGCAAGTTGCAGACCGACCAGACTATCCATTTTGTTGGCTTTTGGGCCACCTTAAGGTGGCGTTTTGTTGACATTTAAACTACCATAAACTAACATTGTGTTGGCCTTTGGACCAACACAAAAAACTATACCTAAGAAACCATAAAAAAGCCTACCGGCTTCACAACTGAGCTAAGTTATCTTATAAACGTTCATAAAAAAGTCTGGCTGCTTCCCAACTGAACTCAATTTTCGGAACCATAAGACCTCCGCTGATCGGTCTAAAAAAGAGGAAAGTCAATAAGTTATAATTTCCATTTGAACTCCTTTACAGTTATAATACTTTTTCTCCGGGGCTTAAGGTGGCTCAATATAGGGGGATCGACCCTCCTCTGGCTGGTCTGACTGACTGACGATGCGAGTAGATTGAACCATGTATATTTCATTGCTTTCTCCATCTCTACAACCTAACGATGCTACAAAAGTAGTAGGATCAATAATTTTTAGACTCATTCCAGGTGTTTCAGTCTACGTATTCACAAGCTCTCTAAATTAAGAACGAATAGAAAATTTCATTTCATGTATGTTCTTAATTTTAAACATGAGTATATTTTTTTAACCCTTCTGTGAAATCCCATGTCTGATTTCCAGCTGCTACTCTTCTGGGCTGGAGTCATGTGGACTGACTCCTTTATTAGGAATTTGACTCAAAATGCTTGGCTGGATTATTGACAAAACCTTCAAACATTAAAGAGATAATCAGAGGGGGTAAAAATTCAAGGGAATGATTTATTTACATGATAGAGTTTAGGCGATGTCTTTCTACATTTTTTCATTGGTATTTTCTTCTTGCTTAGATTACTCCTAGATAGATTGCTGCCATTGCCTTTCTTTCGTCTATTTTCTCTATTGTGGAGATGAGATAGTTACTTTGTGATTATGTGACCTTCATTATCTCTCAACCTTATTTTTCCATCACTTATTAAATTGCGAAAGCATTGAAGCAATTTTATAAGAATGAGACACCTACACGGACCCTCAATACATTTGGCATGAGAGAATTCATCAAATCCGTCCGTCCGTCTGTCGTCTGTCACTTCGATAACTCAAAAACTATTTCGAATTTCGACCTGAAATTTTAAATATAAGCTTTCCATATCAAAAGGAAGGTCAAGTTGAAAAATGAGAATTGTACATGACCTTTGACCTCATTTTTTTAAGTTCAAAATTTCACTCCCATGTTAAGTAATGGGAAGATGGGACCTATGGGAAAATATGGTGTCATTCGAATCGTATGAATGAACGGATCATGGTATGGTATGGGGTTACTGATTTTTCTCAACGGTTTGACCTCTAGAGATCACGGAAGTCCCTGAGACACATTTAACCTTTTTATGATTACAGACAAATGAGGGCAGTTAGAACAGTTTTATTTTCACGGATCTCAAGATGACAGGAAGTGACCTCAGGACGACCAGAAGTGACCTCAGGACGACCAGAAGTGACCTCCGGACGACCAGAAGTGACCTCAGGACGACCAGAAGTGACCTCCGGACGACCGGAAGTGACCTCAGGACGACCGGAAGTGACCTCAGGACGACCAGAAATGGCCTCAGGACGACCAAAAATGACCTCAGGACGACCGGAAGTGATATCAGGGCGACCGGAAGTGACCTCAGGACGACCGGAAGTGACCTCAGGACGACCGAAGTGATCTCGGAAACCCTTACATGTCCACATTTTAGACATTTCCCTCAGTGCAACCCATCTTTATATCCGTCATTACGAGGGTCTATTTGAGAGAAACATTCTTAATAATAATCGTAAATTAGGGATAATTCAATGTTGAGTTCACTCATTCGGAGAACGACTTTTTAAGTTTTGAATGAATTCTTGCGAGGGTCATACTCTAAATATTGCTCGGGCCTTTATTCTTCATTGTTTTCATTTCAAGCTACTTTAAAGATTGAACTATATTCTGGTTTAGATATTATCTAAATACATGCAAAGAATGAATTTGCCTTTCTTGATTTAGAACATTAGCATGGACTTAAATTTAAACTTAAGAGTGGGTGAAGATGAAGTATGAGTCCGGGGTGTGTTGGATTGGAGTCTCAATGACGGGATTTAAAAGTTTAGGAGACAATACAAAGAATACAAAAGCATTGAATTACTAGCCGAAAAGGAATTTGTAATGCCCAAGGAATTGATGGGAAAAACGTTTTGACTAGGGGGAAAATACACCTTTATTCGGCACACAAAATATTTTTTTACCCTGGGCTTGGTTAAATTGGTTGAATTTTGATTTACAAGCTAAGGTGGCTTTCCACCCAAGGAGCATTTTGGTTCCAATTCTCAACTCATCATCATCTTTCGCTATGGTTTCTGGATCTTTGAATACTAATGAAACATGAAATGATCCCTGCAAGACTATAATTATTATTTATTGGCAACTAACTATTCTTCATGTCTCAAAATAGACTACCAGTAATAGGAAGAATCGTGTTTGGCTAAAAATGTAATAATAATGATCCTTCAATCGATCTGCTTTGACAATGAGCAACTGCTACATCCTTCACTTGGTATGTTAGTCCCTTGGCAAGCTTAGAAAATGTTTCTTGAAACAAAGTTGACCCTTTAAACATTTTTTTACCCAGAGTACTTGAATCAAATAGTTGACCTGGCATTGGTTTTAATTATCCGTTTGATTTTAAATCCCGAACACCGTATTGCTGATTTATTATATATGCATGCTTTCTTTAAAAATTCCAAAAAAAGTAAAATGTTCCTACAAAACTGACTTCTGCAACAAAGGATTTTTTACAGTCAATCTTCTATAGAATTTTTATCCCAGAACAAATTGGATTGAAAGGGATGTGAAATGAAGAGAGAAAGAGATGCGTCTAAAGTTCCCTTGAATATTTTAATCCTGCTTCATCTCAACTCAAGGTAGAATCATCCATAGATCCTCCAACATCATTTCATTTTTTGATCGTCATCTCTAACTCGACCTGAACAGGGCTTTGTTCCTTTGACTGAGTGTCTCCATGTTTTGCTTGGTTGTTGCTACTTGGTTGACTGAGCTCAAAAAAGTTAAAAATGAACTCTCATTATTATGGTCCCATCCTCATCATCATCATGTTTTTCCTCCTTGTCGTTTTCTACAAGAAAAGACGTGGATGGAGGATCATCATCACTTTGAATCTGAAGAGATCAAATCCTGAGTCTGTCTGTGTGATTCTTGATTCTTCTTGCCAATCTATTTGCGTGACACGTCATTTCAAATCCACCCGTCCATGTAATGAAATGACTTACACTAAGGAAACTAACTTAAACTATTTACTACATTATTACTTACTACTACTACTCGTACTATTAGTACTTTCAGGAGTAAATAAAATTCAAGGAATTGGTGGTGGAGGGGTAGCTAGTGGATAAAGGGTGTTCAAACCCCAAGGGGGTTATTAAAGGATTCCAAACTTCCACTTTTTTATTTTTAGAATAAAAGAACTTTAGCATTGTTGAGAAAACTTTCAAGGTTATTTGCCACAGAGTCCAAGTGGCAGAGGAATTATTAGCCGGTCGGACTTTATCCATGGTAATTTTATGTACTTTTACCATTCTTTCATACATTACATAAGACATTTACAATTGAGTAAAATTGGTCACTCTTAAGACTGGATAATTTTGTTTTCAAAAATTCTTCATGGAATGGTTATGAATTGAAAACCAAACTAATTCTAAGAGGAATTGGAATGGTGATTTTATAAGATGGGTAAATCTATCTGTATTCCAGAAAGCATTGAAAATCACTCTTGAAGAGCCTGAGTAATTTTTCTATACGATAGTTTTTGGGTTACAACAAGGTGATTAGCATAACACGGAACTATAATTGAAAATCAACACATTAAAACTACATTTTAGCCGTCAAAGTATAATCTAGTTTTCCAAGCGATCAATAATTACCCATTTCCCCTGCAATTAACCATCAACAACAACAACCATTTGAGATTATAGATCGAATGAATGTTTGATTTGAGCCCCCCATTCATATACTTCAAAAATTTGTTTATCCTAAGGACCTCAGAAAGATGGCCCAAGAGAAAGGACATTTTTTACCCATGCCTTAACAAAAGTGTCTAAAAGATGACACCAAATGTCCTTTGTGAAACGATCAAGAAGACACATTATGATTCTCCAATGCCAAAAAAAATGTTCTCAAAATATATTTGGAATCCAAGCAAGAATAAGAGCAATCATAATCATAATCATTCTCCTCTCTCCCATCATCTTCAGGAACACAATAATAATGATAAATAACAATAGAATAATAATACAATTGGATGGGAGCCTTAATCCACAACACTTGTTTCTCTTCAATGCATTTCACTCAATCATCTCTCTATTTTTGGGCCATAACCAAAATTGTTTACATAGAAAAGACCTGACTGACTGATGGAGAAAGATGATGGTGATGAGTTGTTCAAAATTGGATTTTGCAAGAAATGTGTGACGGACACGCCCAGTCACTTTAACTCAGCCCCATCAACATCGTCAAAAATTCTTCCATTTTTGTCTCAACTCACGCTCAAAAAAATTCTTCCTCAAATCCATTTTTTTCTCACATTCATCCCCTGAAAAAAAATTTTGACAAAATTTTCCCATGGAATTTGACAAGAATAGTACAGATTTAACAAGGCTCTCAATCTTCTAGTTCCTATTTTTTAACCAATCTGTATTTTTTTTGGAATTTTTAGTTCGTCTATCAGTTCATATTTTTGCATTCTCTACCTGAGAGACGGATCCCAATTTTCATATTCTTAGAAATATTGTTTCTGTTTAAAAAAGAACGAAAGAACATTAACCTTATGTCAAATCCATTATTCTTGATAATCTAAAGTATAAAAATCATATCTTTTGGGTGGTAAGGGATGTTTAAGGGTCTGTCTCATATTTTTGTATTGTTCTTTTTGATAAAGGTAATAAGACTCACCATCATCATCATGAATGATCCTCGAAAAGTTAATTTCATCTTCCTGCCCATGAACCCCTAAAGTGTCTCTAATGTCTAAGTTTAGGAAGTCTCTGGAGTGTGAAGGAGCAAGGACCTCTGATGAGAAAAAGAGCCTTTAACCCTTTTGTCTCTTTTAAATTATGGCAGGGGCAGTCAGGGGAATCAGATCGCACTTTCATAAACATTTGAAAAAAACAAATCCATCCATTAATGGTTTCTTTTATAAACCTCCTTCTCTCCATACAACTTAACTTATGGGTTCATAATCAAATTCCTAATTCAAACGTAACTCATTTTGCAATTTATTATCAAATCCTCTCTCTGTCCTCAAATAGAAAATCCATCAGAGGAAAGTATGAAATCGGGTACTTTAGTGAACAGGTTGCTTAAATGGTAATTTTGAAGGTCTATCTAGCTCGACCGTCGTCCGCTGATCCCTTAAGTTTTTACATTCATCTCATCATCATCAGTCTTGCTTGAGTTCATTTTTTATTATTGTTATTAATACTGGTATATTCTGGGATATGTGTAGTCTCGTGTCCAGGGCTCGCTAACTCACTAAAAATGCAGACAAGCTTACCTTGAAGATGTTATACCCCTCATTACTATATCAAAAACGTATGAAAAATATAACGATTTTAGTTTCTTAAGATAGTTACATTTCAACTGTCCATTCTTAAGTAAATGTTTTAAGAATCATGACATGACTAAAGCTTCTAACGCCACTGTAAATACTCATTAACTAGTTGTAGTTCGTGTGTTTTAAATTGGACTTTCTTTTGAGTTAAGTCAAGTCAAGAAGGTAACCTTTTTCACAGACGAGTGAAGTTCTCCGGATGAAGGTGAAGAATAAATACCCCAAACTGATGAAATATCATATGAAAACAAGGAAATATTCCATTGTGTAGTGTATTGGGGTTCATATGGGTGAATATTATGGTACAGGTACAATACTCAAATGAAAGTACAACTAACAAAACAATCCAAAATATACAACCCCAAAACACTTAAAAGCTCACAAAAAGTTACATTCGGGTTCTACAGCATTTTCTGTTCTGGTTCAGGTGAGAGGAAGTCCATGTATGTGTAACGAGCACGCGACATGTCCATTCGTCTTTATTTAACTGCCAAAAAATAAACTAAAAAGGGAAGGGGTTCAAAGAGTTTAAAAAGACTTGGACGGTCTTTGGATTTAGACTGAATTAGACTTTGCGAGCTGAACAAAAAAGTGTAATCTGACCCAAGGATCTTCCATGGTAACTGTCATGGAAGGGTGGAGGGAGGGTTAAACCCCCTCGTTTCCCCTCATTCGTGCCTGGCTGACTGACTGGCTTTTGACCTCTAAAAACGTCTGTAGGACCTTTTTGTTAAAGCTCTCTTAGTTTTTGAAAGTCTACACTGTATTAGCATTAGTAACTCTTTTTTTTGCCTGGCCTCATCAAACTAGTTTTTTCATAAACAGATTCATATAAAGTATTTTAAAAGTCTTTAGGTGAAAGCTGATTGAGCAGGAGAAAGATTAAAGTCCCAAAACAAATTTCACTATAAACTAATCTTCTACTACTGCATGAAATCCATCACTAATCCTAATCACGGTAATTCCATGTTTTGCTTCAAATTTAACCTCATCTATAATTTTTCAAAGTAAATCTTTTGATTTCATGCTCAACTTTCTCTTATAACTCTTACCATTTTCTAAACTCAATAGATGCATAACCTCAGTAAATTATCCTCAAGCCAATGGTAATTTTACCTTAGGATAATTATGTTAGTCCACAAATCACATTCAGGTCAGTTAAAGTTCTCTCTCCTGAACCATGTGTACTTGTGTAGTTTGTATTACGTTAGTTTACGTTATAAACAAGTTATAAAATAACTTTCTGACTTTCTCCAAAAGTCCTCCAAGATTGCACAGGGTGAATTCCCATCTTCCTTGGAGTTGAACTAGAAAATTATTACTATTGGGTCTGAGGAAATGGAAGGGGGAAAGTCTATTCTTTTGAGTCCAAGAGCCACAATTCAATGGCCTTCCTCCTTTCCTCCTCCCCTTTAACTGTTTTCTGTAGTCAGAGACCAGGAGGTTGTCACAAATCCGGAGTTTCCTAAAACCCCGATTTCGGTTCAACATCATTAATAAGCTTGCGCCTTCTTACTCACAGGCAGGATTTTCCCTTGTTTTTTTGTAAAACAAAAATAAAAAAATTCATGTTCTCATGTTTTGGCATTTCCTCTCACACAAGGACAAAATTTTCAACTTTCACCAGCTATTATTAGTATGAACATTATAAAATCTGTAAAAGTTCATGAAAGTGGATTTGCTTTTTAAAAATAAAATTTGGATGAAAAGTCTATTATATCATTTCATGACTAAACCTCATTGAGGTTGACTTTTATTTGTTACTACAAGAGAAAGTTTTTCCTGAAAAGTGTATTGAGTAAGTAAAAAGGCTAATGTTAGGGTACAAATACTGTATTGGCTCCGTACTTCCGTTTGAACAAGGGTAGCCTAAGGTCAGGTAAAAAGAACCTCTAAACAAAACAAACTAAAGAGATACAGGGGAAAAGAGTCGACAAAAAATAACATATTTACTTTGGAGGACAAAACTACAGTATAACAGTAAAAGTCAGGGTAGCTAAAGAGGAAAAATATAAGGTAATAATAATAAATAAAACATTGCGGGAGAAAATCAATGAGGATACAAAACACAACTATGTAGAACTCCAGCCAGGAATGAAAACTATAGAGTAAAACCACATTGAGTGTACTAACGATAAGCAAGGTTTTCATTTTAACAAAATATTTGGTTTCAGAAATGGAGGAGTTAATGAGTTTTGAGCACATTGTTCATTTTAAAATCATTCCAATTTCGGATATCATTTTTAAAGAAAGAATTTCTAAAGGATGGAACAAAAATAATGTCTCAGGATAATTTTAACCTAATAAATAAATTTTAGGCCGATCACCGACGGTCTTATGTGATCACGCTTCGCGCTGTCCGTCTGTCTGTGTCACGAAGCAGGTCATTTCCCATTCATTTTGCTTCCGTGAGAAAATACCCATTTTCATTTGTGAAGCAGATAGTTGGTTTTTGAGAAGTCCCAATATTTACCAATCTAGTTGTGAAGCGGTTAGTTATGTAATTTCGATAAACTTGACTTTGTTGTGAAGCACTTGGCTGAATCTAGCCAATTTTAATAAAATTTAGTTTATTTGACAAGCATTTTGATTATTTCTGGGTAAATTGCATGCCTGAAATTGAACCCTTTGTCAATTTAAGGTAGTCCAAAGTCAACCTGTTAAAATTCCGAACACCGACGGTCTTATGTGATCATGCTGTCCGTCCGTGTGTCCGTGTCACGAAGCAGGTCATTTCCCATTCATTTTTGCTTCCGTGGAAAAATATAAATTTTCATTTGTGAAGCAGGTACTTGGTTTTTGGGAAGTCTTGGGAAGTCCCAATATTTGGCGTTCTAGTTGTGAAGCGGTTGGTTGTGCAATGGAGATATCTTTGAAAACATTTTGTGGTTTCAGTTGGCGAGAAACAAAACCATTTTCATCCTTTCGTCATTCAGAAGTCATTTTTTGATGGAATTGAATCCCGTAAAATGGCACCAATAAGGGGAATAAGATTTTTGAAATTTACTTTATAAAAATGGCCCCATTAATAATGTATTTTTATCAATCAAGTTGTTATTTTTAAAGGATTGTAATCATGAATGATTGGTCTTCTACATTTCACCCCAATTGTCTCAAACAATTGATCTCAAATCGTATCTTCTAAAGATTTCCACAGGCTAATAAATAAACAAGTAAAGTAAAATACTTTCACCGGGCATTTGATTGAGACAGGTAGACACGTAGAGTCAATTCGAAAATTCTTTTGTTACTTTTGTACAGGTCATTAAAAGAGATGTCTCTGAGTAGTGCCATGAGCTTATATAGTCTATTGTTTAAATCAAAAGCTATATATGAAGTATATGCAGAGTCGCGTATAGTTCAATAATGTTGTTTCCTTCCTGGATTATTGTTATCCTTCTGATCCTTAAAATTTATAGTGTCAGACTCAGCCCGTATTTTTCCCATCATGATGGACCTCACTTTTTTATGAATCATACCATCATACCGAAAATATGTGTTTAATAGCTCCTCACTGGTCATCCTCATCATTTCCAGGTTTGTTTCAAAATTGGGTTTAAGAGGTTGATAACTAAAAGGAGACATGATACATGGAAAGATATGGCCATCAAGTTTGATGGCCATATGGCAATATTACTTTTTTAATGTTTCTTGAGAGAAAGTCCAAATGAACGAGGTGGAACTTGATTACTGATTATAATTACAATGCGGGGGAAATTTGAACTTTGAATTGGAAACATCAAATTAAATGGCTAAATTAGTTTTTTAATTTCTCTAGGAGCAATTAAAACAAAATTAATTAAAAGAAAGCTAAAATCAGACAGGGAATAAAATTTCCTCTTAAATGAGGTATAGTTTATTCCTGTCACTTCAAAATTACGAAAGTTATGGAAATTTGAAATTCAACGTGGCCTGGGATCCCTATACTTACATACAATAAGGACTGGAGATCACTTAATATTGATGAACAACGAACAAGGACCCGATCAACCTGGAGATAAACCAACCTGGATATAAATCAACTGGAATATAAATCATCTTGGGTTTTCTGGAACGGTGGGAGAGGGAAAAGAACAGAACATCCCAAATTACTCATCAGAACGTGTCTCTTTTCTTTCCCACTGTTCCAAACCCTTTAAAAGGGTAAGGAACTGTAAAGTCGACAAAACACAAATTTAATTTGGACCGACACGGGTCACATTCTGTCTTGTCTGTTGCTGCTGCCGTATTGTTGTATACTTTCAGTGTCTCGACCGATCCATAGGAGGAATGTCTCAAAAATTGGAAAACAGAATCAAACTGATCGAGGGTAAAATAGAACTCTTTCGACAGAGTGAAGAGGTCCTAAAGGAGAGCATCCAAACAACTGGAAAAGTCCTTCAAGGGTTCAAAGAAGTGATCAAAGAATCCAATGAAACGTGTTACACCAGGGTAGTGGAAGGTCAACAAACGCTGGAAAAAAGAGTAGTCACGTTAGAAGAATACTGTAACAAACAATATAATACAATTAGACAACTCAACGAACTCGTCTCATCTCTAAACACCCAAATTGTTGAACTAAAGAGTGCTCAGCCAAGTACAAACGAAACTCAAACTGTGTCCCCGAGTGTCGACGATGGAATCAGCATCTCACCTCCACCCAGGCTCAAAACCAAAAAAAGAAATAGGAAAAAGATAAAACGTCTCAAAAATGATGAACTCATAACAACAGCAGTCACCCTTGGAATCAATGCGGTCCCAGTCATACAAAAGGACATC
>JAQIYE010000767.1:0-10815 GCA_034699765.1 Xenyllodes armatus
GTCTTCACACCTAAATCACAGGTTTCCCGAACCAACTTTTTACATGTTAAGGGCATGGACCATTATGAGGTACAAATCTAAAAAGTTGTCATAGGAGAATCAGTAAACAAAACCCGAAAGGGTCCTTTAAATTTTAGATTAGATGCCTAAATGTAGGGAAATCAATACAACACTCAGTTAAATCATCAATCACGGTTTCATCATTTCTGTCAAGGCGTATTTTTGTGTGCGTTGTTTTTCATGAGGAACCCGAAAATTCACAACAATGCATCATAATTTGTCTCAATCAAAATTTTACATCCTGGATTTTAAAATTATCATAACTTTTAAGACATGTAAACAATTCTATGTAGGTCATCACGGAGCATAACGACATAACTTAAAAAACTATGGACGAATCTGGTTTTAGTTGGAAACGGTCCCGGAGTGACCTAAAAGGCTATAAGTATATAAAACCGTGTTCATTTCTCTGCTAACTCAATCAATCTTAGAACCTCATTTCCAAAGAATTCTGATTCTGATCAATTCGTTGCAAATCAGTCCTAAACACACATTTTTGCTAATTTTTTCAAAGACAAAGTTCAAATTAACAACTTTTCTAATCATGAATCAACTATTGATCCTGACTGTCGTTGCCCTATTTGGGGTGGGCGTTCTGACCCTTACCCAAGGGTTAACCTGTGACGCCAACAATGTCACTGTGCCTGTGACCTTTGGTCTTCCTGCGAGTAAGTGGCTCAGCAGACCTTGCGTTGTAACTGTAGCTAAATTGTCTTTTTTAAATTTAAACTACTCTCTGTTTTTTAACAGCTCTCGGCAATCTAAATTCGGGATGTACCAATACATCTGCTACAACAACTGTGAACGCTAATGGATGCGTCTTGACTTGTAATTGTGTTCTACCCAAGTTCACTTTCCTTGGAGTGACCCTAGTGGGAGGAGTTCAAGTTTGTGACGGTTGTTGTTTCCAAACGTCCAACCTCACCGTCCCACTCAATGATACGGCTAATAATGGTGTCAACCTGACCCTTTGCGGCTGAAGGCTCTGAAACTGATTTCGTCAAAAGCTGAGGATTATCGGACATGGCATGGCATATATATATATATATATATATATGCTTTGAGAAAACAAATCACCCTTTGGGAAAACAAAATCCATGCTTTGGGAAAACAAATTATCCTTTGGGAAAAGGGATCTTTGGGACAAAAGCACCTTTTTGTTTTGGGAAAAGGGATTTCTTTTTTGGGGCAACAAAATCCATCCCTGATTTTATCTCCACGGTTTGACCTCTAGAGGTCACGGAAGTCCCTGAGACAAATGAATTTTTTATGATTTCAGACAAATGAAGACAGTTAGAACAGTTTTGTTTTTACGGATTTCAAGACGATCAAAAGTGACCTCAGGAGTAACGGAAGTGACCTTAGGACGACATTAAACCCTTACATGTTCCATTTTAATAAATTTCCCTCCATGCAACTCATTCTTATATCCGTTTAAAAGGTGTTTATTACAAATGAAGTTAACCAAAAATTAAAATTAATGACAAGCTAAATGTCTGTCTAGGTTATTGTAAGATAAAACGTGTCCAAGCTCTTACTAATTATTACACTAATTTCTAATTATATTTATCTTTAGTTGTTCCTTGTAGAAAAGTTTAGGAGGCATTTTTTTGTGGTGAATTACAATCATTGGTCAAATGAAACAGGACCTTTTGGGCAATTTCTTTTTTTTAGAATCATCATGAAATGCTACAAGCTACATACAAAAACTTTTATAAGAAAATTGAACACTAACTAACAGTTAGTTGTTTGTTATAACTTCGTAAAAAACCTCAAACCACAACTCGTCCTCCTCAATATATTGTGTAGCATCTTCATAGTCACAATAAATCAGAGCAAGTAATCATTTAAATTAAACTGAAAATTACAAGTTGGAAGTTTGGGATTTTACTATGACCTACATTCATACGTTAATAATCGAACCTTAATAATACTAATTATTAATAAATTACAAATTAAAATCCAAACTCGAATCCTTCTAAACAGGCCGGAGTAAGATTTGCCACGTTCACACGACGGGTTGGACTATTTTCAACCTCATTTGCGGATTTAATCATTTTTAGGACTATTCCTCGCCCCTCATGATCCACAGTATTTATCCCCTCATCATTTGACCAAAAGAAATTAATAATACTTACAATTTCTTGTGAGTGCACTGAATCTTTAAACTCGGGTCGAGACCAACACTTTCTCTGAATGACCTCAACCAGTCTATCATACTGAGAATCAAAGTAAGGGCTTAAAATTAAATAGCCCAATTGTGGAAAATACTTTGTTTTGAGTTCTGTTTGGCTATGAGCCCAACTTAATATATTTGCCCCAGTTGCAAATACTGCTTGTCCAACAATAAATTTAATTTCATGCATGAGGTATTTTAGATCCATGAGCCAAATCATGTTAAACTCCTTAAGGGTTCCAGAACACCCATGTTCAGGGATAGTAGCTGATCGCTTCATTAGGATTGGAGCATAACTAATCATATTAATCCTCTGGAGCTTGGGGCAAGCGAGGAGACCATCCATGGGAAATCCCCAGTAATGAAAGTCGTCTCCGACTTGGCGAAATAGAATCTGAGCAAATTGTCCAGCATAAATTTCCAGATCCAAAAGATTTGAACAGGTCGAGATGGTGGAAGCCAAGGCATTCAAAAACCTTTGAAAGGAATCATCATGATGATCAGCTCCAAATCTTACACGCCTAGGGTTTTTAGAGCTCCAGTCCGGCTTATAACATGGGTTTACGTAATCGATTTTAAGGGTTTCTAAATTGGAACAAGACTTGAAGAGCCATTTTAGGGAAGCTTTTGTAAGAATTGGATTTTTAAAATTAAGGATTCGAATTGACCGTCCAATTTGAAATGAATTAGGTCTCATCAAAGATGATAGTTTGTCCAGTTGAGTCACAGAAAGTTCTTGGAGTTTTAACCGGGTATGACTCATGGAACCAAGGGTCTTTGAAGTCACTTCAGGGATTCGAAGTCTTGCAAGTAGAATCTCACTGGCTAGTAACTCCATGGTTTTGGAAACTTGTCTTGAAGATTTTAAATCAGTCCATCCCAGTTGTTTTATGACATGTAGTCGAAGCTAGAAATTTTAGAACCATGAAATTTTTGATTTATAAAATTTCTGTATGTTATATTTTGGGTCAAAGTCAGAGCATTTATAATAATGTTTTATACCTCAATAGGAAGATTAAGTAAGGGAAACGTTGTCGGTGGAGATGGTGACCTGAGTTGGTCTTCCTCAGGCGGGTCACAAATAGCTTCATCATCCAATGTGGATGGGGAGGCTTCGGAGAACAAGGTCGATCTCAACCTGGTAACCCTAACTGATTTTGAAGGCTCAATTGCTGAACTTTTGGTTGTGGTGGACCCTTTACCGACTCCAGCCTCGTCAGGTCTTATTTCATGTGCAACCTGGAAATTTGGGATGGAATAAATTAATACTTTAAAATATGAAAATACAACTAAAACCTTGATAAAATTAATTGAACTAATTTTTTAACCATCAGCTAGCATACATTTGTTCCAGAACTCCTCGTTTTTACCATTGCAAATTGTTTCTTTAAATGAATCAACAGGTGACTGGCCCGGGGTCAATTCCAAGTAACCAACCCAAATTTACCCGGACCTGGCTTTGCGTGATCTCCTTTTCCGTGCCTTGAACAAGTAACGATCGTGTGTCAGTTCATGGACAAAATAAAATATCCGATTATTTTTGTTTTGGGTAAATAAATGTTTACAAATTATAAAGTCCTGAGACGTGGTGACAAAAGATCCTGGGTAGATCTACACAATACCCTATAGTCGTGATGCGGGTTTTAGGGTGTTTGGGTTGGATAAGAAAACCCCACTCGACTCACCGAACACTTGGTTTGGGTTAAAACAAATTCGTTGTAATATTATTTATGGGAGTATGATATTTTTGGGGAAAACAAATGCATTGTAGTTTATTGGACCAGGATATGTTTTGGGAAAAACAAATGTATTGTAAATTATTACCGTGTGTGAAGCATACACTGTCTGTCCGGCTGTCTGTCAGCACCAATTTTCGGTATAGAACGGTTTGAGCTTTCGGGCTGAAACTTTCAGGGTATGTTGGTATGGGTCATGTCATGGTTCGTATAACCATGCACATGGCTATAGTGAGAGTGAATAGTCTTGAGAGTCTTGACTCATTTCTCAAAAGAAGTACTCCGTAAAATAAATATTCATAAAATAAAACACTTTTCTTCAGTCACTCAAACTCAAATGACCTCCACGTCATTAGGTACCGTTATTAGTCTTCATTGATCAGGGGAGCCGACTTGTAACAATAATTGGGATTTTCCATAATGAGGTTTCATGAACATGCTTCCAGTATTTTAATGTTCCCCAGTGGTACAAGACATTGTCTAATTTGTAATGAGGGATTTATTGGTGGTGATGAGGATAATGATGAGTCTCAGGATGACCCTACCTCTAAATTCCCACTTACTGGAGAAGACGTCCAAGTCCTTGATAAACTATTCCAATTGGAGCTGGAGGAGGAAGAAAAAGAAGGTTTAGTTAGGAGATTTGGAGTTGGTCCATCATCATCCTTGACCTCCAGTACCTCATTCATGACCTCAGCAACTTCTTCTTACTGCGTCTCATGTTCTTTTAAAGTTGGGATGCTCTTTCAACTTTGGACTGACTTCGATGGGATCCACAATAAAATTAATCAAATTCGGACTGAATTTCTTCAAAATATTGAGAGGACCCTTCCTGAAGTTCCTCCAAGCTGTTCAGCTCATACGATTAAAGTGAAGGTCTTGGAAAGTAAGTGTGGAGACTATACGTTTTGTATAAGCTAAAAACAGTGTACGTTTATTTCACGTCGGAATTTTATTCAATTTCCAGAGACTTCAGGGCCTCAGGCTACGATTGTGGACCCGACGCTTTCTGAAACAATAACCTGCTCAACGATCACTCAAGAACAGACGATGGATGATTGTGGAAATGGAAGTGGTGAAGGGACAATTTTGAGCCCAAACGATTGGATCCCAAACACTGAGGATTTGATCGAAATTCACCAAATATCATTACCAAATAACATTGAATCCCTCAACCAAGCTGACCCTCAGGATGAACCAGTACTGCAACTAAACTCTTTGTCTCCGAGAGTTGATGTCAAGGATGAAGTCTTGACTCAATCACAATTATTCTCAATCCTACCTGTAATACAGTCTGAGGCCGAACATGAGCCACCATCATCACTTCGGAACAATCAAATCCTTGGTGATATTGTCGATGATTCAGATGAAGAGCAGGTTGAATCATCATTAGAAGAGCATGATTTGTCTCAGCAATCCGTCCGAGGGTCGACAAGTGGAAAAGTAACTGCGTTTGAAAGGTACGAAGAAGCAGCAACCTACACTGAAGACGATAAGAATGCCAGTTCACTCCTTACCTGTCCTGAGGTTGAGCTATGTGGCTCAGAAGCGTTCAAGTCTTTGAGATCACTGCGCTGTCATTTTGCTAATGAACATTTAGCATCTAAAAGAGGCGAGGTATTTTACAAAGGTCACAAAGTACTACTCTTGACTTTTAAGTGCCAGGTGTGCACAATACCTCCCAAATATTTTTCAAACAGCTCTCACCTCGTTAGACATATGAGAAATGTCCATGGGTTCACATCATCAGCTAAATCACGCATATGTCCCGAGGTTGAGAAATGTGGCTCAAAGGAATTCGGGTCTGTGGAATTACTTTATAGCCATTTTGCTAAGGAACATGTCATGCCTGAGAAGACCGAGGCTTCAGACAAAGCTCGAGTACAAATCCGGAATTTAAAACGAAGATCACTCCATACCTGTCCTGAAGTTGAGAAATGTGGCTCGGAAGGATTCAAGACCTTCGAATTGCTTCGTCAACACTTCTGGAAAGATCACTTGACGTCTGAGAAGAATGAGATAGTTTACAATGGTCAAGTACAAACTTTGGTTTTTGAGTGCAAATTGTGTTCACCTCTAAAACGCTTTACAAGACAGGACCACCTATCCAGGCATATGAAAGAAGTTCATAATGTAAGAATAGCAGGCACTTCACTTTTACTCTGTCCAGAGGTTGAGCAGTGTGGCTCGAAGGGATACCAGACTTTGGACTTGCTTCGCCGGCATTTTGTTAAAGAACATTTTGAATCTGAAAAATGTGAGATTTTATACAATGGCCAAATGCAGTCTTTGATTTTCAAGTGTCACGTATGCCCAGGTTCCAAAGTTTTCACTAAACGGAGTGCCCTTAATATCCACATGAATGTTCTTCATCAAGCGACAATAAATACAAACGGGCATGAACCACCGTCGCCCCTTCGGGACAGTCCAATTCTTGGTGATATTAATAATGACGATTCAGATGAGGGGCAGGTTGAGTCATCGTTAGAGCAGCAAGGTTTGCCTCAGGAGACCGTCCACGAGTCGACATGTGGGACAGAATCCGGGTTTGAAGGCCATGAAAAAGCTGAAACCAACACAGAGAAGAATGGCAGTTCAATACGCCTTTCCTGTCCTGAGGCTGAGGCTAAACAATGTGGCTCGGAAGGGTTCGGGTCTTTGAGATTACTTCTCCGCCATTTTGCTAAAGAACATCCAGCGTCCGAGAAAAACGCGGTATTTTACGGAGGTCAAGTACACACCCTGACATATAAGTGCCAGGTGTGCCTAGTACCTCCCAAATCTTTTTCAAGACAGACCCACTTTAGTAGGCATATGAGAAATGTTCATAAGCTCACAGGAACAGGTAGATCACCCTTGATATGTCCTGAAGTTGGGCAATGTGGATCGAACGGTTTCAAGTCCTTGAAATTACTTCGTAGTCATTTTAATAAAGAACATTTCAGCTCTGAAACCGCCAAGGTATTGAACAAAGCTCAAGTACAAACGAAGAATGTTCATGAACTCAAAGTCACAGGACGAACACGCTTTACCTGTCCTGAGGTTGAAAAATGTGTCTCCGAAGGTTTCAATACCTTGACATCACTGCGTCACCATTTCTGGAAATATCATTTGGCGTCTGAGAAGAATGAGATATTTTACAAAGATAAAATACAAATTCTGGTTTTCAAGTGCAAATTGTGTTCACCGCTGAAAGGTTTTGTAAAACAACGTTACCTTGAGACGCACATTAAAGAAGTTCATAATGTAAGAATATCAGGCAGTTCCCTTCTACCCTGCCCTGAAGTTGAGCAATGTGGCTCGGAAGGATACCAAACCTTGGAGTTACTTCGTCGTCACTTCTGCAAGGAGCATTTCGCATCTGAAAAAAGTGAGATTTTATACAAGGACCAAGTTCAGCCCTTGATTTTCAAGTGTCCCTTGTGCTCAGTTTCTAAAGGTTTCACTAGACATAGTGACCTTAATAAGCACATGAATAGGGTTCATAAAGCGACAATGAATACAGGGCTACCTTCCTTGTCTTTGTCATCATCCATGGATGAGGATGACGAATCAGCACTGGCTCCAGCAAATTCGAGAAGTGATTCTGACTCTGACCATTCACAATCTTCAGACGACTCAGATTATGAGCCTGACCCTTACCGCAGTAACGAGTTGGATCATAATTTATCACATCCTTCTACAAATACTCAACAACCTTCCGAAAGACGTCTAGGTTTGAGGTTGAAAAGCACTGTGAATGATTATACATTTCTTGACCCCAAAGAAAATGATACTAGGGAGGATGAGGATAATATTAAAAACTTATCCGTAGAGACATCTCAGCGTACCCCAACACCAGTTCGGAGAATGATTGTGACTAATGCTTTTCCAGAAAGTGATGATTATGATCAAGCGGAAGAAGAAGAAGAGGACATAAAAATTTACATTGACAATACGATTTATGACCCTCCTACTGATGATACATTTTCGAATTCTACTGTTGGAGTCCCAAATGAAGAAATCATCCCAAGGGTCACGACCTTAGGTGAGGAAACGGGGAAAGTTAGGAGTAAGGTCACAATCACAATGGATGGGGGTTCTGATCCTCATCCAAGCCCTTCTCCCCCTGGAAAGGATCAAAGGCCTCACACGAACAGGACTATGACCCCACCTCCACTGAAGAAGAAGCGTGGTAGACCACGAAAGTATAATCCAACCCCAAGACCAGTTAAGATAGCAAAGTTCTCAAATGTATCGTCGGAATCAGAAAAGGGGTACAGGCAACATGTAGTACTAAGTAGGCCGAGGGGCAGACCAAGAGGAACTGGAAAATCTAAATCCTTAGTTTCACTCAAAAGCAATCAAAGGTCAATCGCCCAACTCAAACGAAATTTGGATCCCATGAACATGGTCACCCATGATGGGGCAAGACCTCATCCAATGGAAGATGATAATATTGCTGATACTGAGAAGTTTCAATTTATGATTCCAATCATCAGATTACATCGACTTCAACTCCCATGAAATCGTAATCCATTAATTTAAACTTTCGTTTTGTGTATAATTGACATTTGACAATCTAACCCACAATCAGTAATTAAAGTTCAAAACGTCATGTTTCAATTTAATGAGTGATTAAATATGTCTTACCAGCTTGTTTATGTAATCGTTGTGTGTTGTGTGTAAAATTTTATTGTGGCCTTATATAATTTTTAAAAGTACATTATTTCAATAATACATTTCATGACCAAATGTAGTTTTTATAAGCAATTTTGAAATAGATAGCCTTAAATCGTACTGATAACACACATAAATAGACAAAAATTGGCATTCCCAATTTCGAAGATGCCGTTCAGGATCGATCAGGGTAATTTCCAGCAAACAGAGGAAGTTGGTTTGACCAAGGTCCTATTACTGTTTGAACGAGCATATATATTAATGAGGTCATTTTTTTGCATTTTTGAAAAAGTAATGATTTTGGTCAGGAGCGTACATTGAATGATTTTATTTTTGCTAGGCTTTTTTGAGGACTGAACAACCTTTTTTGGGAACAGAGGATGAGTCACAAAAACATATAAATATAAAATATAACTCATGGCAAGCGGGAATGAAATATTGTGGTTAACATTTTGTAATTGATTTATCTCAACCAAACTCGCATTAAAATGAGTAAATATTTTATAAAATAAGTTTGTTTTTTAAGGGCACCGAAAAATGAGTTTTCAAGTCCCATCATTAAATAGTAATGCTACCCATCATGGGCAGGAGGATCAGGATCAGAATCAGGGTCAAGAGCCGGCTCAACAACAATGCGGACTTAACCATAACTTTTCTGAACAACAACAGCAGCAGGGCTTCACCGGTGCCACTGTCATATTCTTGTCCAGTGGGACACGACATTGTCTGGTTTGTAATGATGGGTTCATGGGAGGTGGGGGTGAGGCTGTGGATGACCTCTCCTCCAGATTCCCACTTACTGGAGAGGATGTACGAATATTTGATAAATTATTCCAGCTGGAATTGGACAATGAAGAGAAAGAGGGTTTGATTGGAACTGGAATTAGTCCATCATCATCCATGACCTCAACAAGTTCCTACTGTATCCCGTGTTCCATCAAAGTTGGGATGCTAACTAAATTATGGGCTGAGCTGGAAGAGATCCAATGTAAAATTAGTCAAATTCGTACGGAATTCCTTCAAAATATTAAAGCAACCCTTCCTCAAATCCCTCCGGAGTCCTCCTCTCATACGATTAAACTTAAAGTTTTGGAGAGTAAGTGAAGGTCTTTTTGCCATAAAAATTGAAATATCAGCTTTGTCACCTTTACCAATTGTACATTTTAATTTTCCTTCATTCCAGAAACATCAGATGCTCATCGTGTCGTGGGTCAGGACTATGCTCCTTGTGAAACAACAACCTGTTCAACGATCACTACAGCAGAAACGGAGAAGACGGGTTTAGATGTTGAAAATTGCAGTTTAGATTCAAACACCTTGGTCTTTGTCCCAATCTCTGGACATTTAGTTGAGATATTCCAAATGAATCCAAGTAACCTTGAAGTCCTGAACCTTGATCCTGGAATCATTCATCCTCAGACTCCAATCGAAAAGAGTTTTCGAGAGGTTCGACCTCTAATTTACACGGAGAGGGATTCCACTTTGCTCCTTATCTGCCCTGAGGTTGATATATGTGGTTCAGAAGGTTTTAAATCCTTGGAATAGCTGCGTAGTCATTTTGCCAAAGTACATTTCAATTCTGAAAAGAACGAGGTTTTGTACAAAGGTCAGGTCCAAAGCCTATTTTTTAAGTGCCCAATATGTCCAAACATAAAATGTTATGCAAGACAGCGAGACCTCAAGATTCACATGAAATTTGTTCATACAGTGGCATTGCAGACAGTAAACGCAAATGGCGCTTCACATCTAACCTGTCCTGAGGTTGAAATATGTAGATCAGGAGGATTCCAAACCCTGGAATTACTTCGTCGTCATTTCTGCAAAGATCATTTTGGGTCTGAGAAGAACTCGATAGTTCTCAATGGTCAAGTACAAGCTTTGATTTTTAAGTGCAACTTGTGCTCATTTCGGAAGGGTTTCGCAAGAAAAGGAGATCTTAAGAGGCATTTTAAGGAGGTTCATAAAGTGACATTGCAGGCAGGAAAGGACAGTTCGCTCCTTACTTGTCCTGAGGTTGAAAAATGTGGCTCAGGAGAATTCAAATCCTTCAAAGCTCTTCGTCGCCATTTTTTAAAAGAACATTTCATGTCCGAAAAAAATGAGATATGTTACAAAGGTCAAGTCCAACCTTTGATTTTTAAGTGCCAGGTATGCCCACCTCCCAAAGGTTTTACAACAGCCTGT
>JAQIYE010000768.1:0-10810 GCA_034699765.1 Xenyllodes armatus
TGGCTGGAGCTGATTTGGCCACCCTCCCATGTTTTATGTCTGCAATATGTTCCTTGATTCTAGTAGTTAATGGTCGTCCTGTTTCTCCAGTGTAAACTTTTGGGCATGAAAGACATTGAATCTCATAAATCCCTCTTTGTTCTCGTTTGTTTCCTAAAAAATTTAATTTTTTTGTCCAGATGTCAGTCTATTTTATTAAAAATTAGCTACATCCATGGAAATAGTCCAACATTTTGGCCAAACTTTACTCCGATGCTACTCTAAAAATCTGACCCTTCTTTTGGACTTTTCGAAACAAACAAACATCAACATTTTCATTCACAAAATTTGGTGTGTCGGGGTCACGGAAACTTTAAATTCTCATGGATTTTTTTGCACAATACAGTAATCCCAAAATCCTTGAGATGACAGATGACTGATGAGATGACCATTCTGGCTGGAGCCATCCCCTTCCCACCCCACAAAATGCTGTTAAAAATTTCTTGAATAATCATTCTTGTTTTTATTTCTCATTGTACTTTTAGCATTTTCAAAAGAGAAAACTTGATATGTAAGTGTAATTATGAGATATTTTAGATAGTATTAAATATCTTACATCTTATTTTTAAGTAGCCACAACTTATCCTTAAGTATCTATATATCCTTACGAGTAAGAGTTTAAACTTTTCAAGTACTTTGAACTGCTTCTCTAATAATAATTATTAAGAAAGATTGTTAAATAATTTAAATGAGATTGAGACTTTTGCAATTGTTGTATTCCTTGATAAAATTGCCTTTCATATAAACTTTGTAACTTTAGCCTACACTCTTTGCATGCAATGAGTTGGAGGAATCAAAGTGGTTCAGCCTTGAATTAGTAAATTAATGAAATATCGAAAATGACAAGTTTAGATTTAAATCATTAATAATAATTTTGAGAAATGTGCTTTAAATGTCCTTTGTTCGCATGGGCTGACTTACATTCAACCGATTTCAAAAATCACATCAATAGATTTTGTGTAGTTTGTGGAATATGATACGAAATTAATTCATAGTTTAAAATGGCTTTTATAGAATCCGAATCTCCTTGAAAAGTAGAAAATATGTCGTTAAGTCCATCATAAGAAGTTTTGAATACTTTACGATTAAATTACGAAATGAAATATATAGAGATGCAAGTGATCTCAAGTTGTGATCTGATCACGTATTACAGATAACATTTAAAATCTCAAACAAATCATTTGATATTTATGTGCTTCAATGAAATTGTTGCCTTAAAAATTTGGAAATTCTTTGAGTTTGATTTCCCAGATACATTCCTGAAAAAATACACGTATTCTAATTCTTGTTAAAGCTACTAAAAATGGGACTTCACACTCACTCTCACAATTATTTTACAAATATATATATTGTTATACGTAAAGCAACATTAAAATAGACCCTGTAAATGTTGAGTACTTATATCGTACAAACAAAAATAAAATAACACAATGATCATAATCATAATAATTAATCATAACGCTTAATACAAAGTTATCACAGAACCCATTAGAATTAAATTAAAAATTCACAAACACAATAAATTCATTTACATTTTTTGGTTTAAAAGTCATTGGCGAGCTTATAACTACATAAATATGAGACAATTAAGGATGTAATTAATTAAGAATTTGAGGATCTACAGTGGCATTTATTTGTAGAAATTGTTTCTCAACAAGAGTATTAAGATAATTTTTTTTCAAAATTTGTTATAATTTAACCTTTTTATCCTTTTGTGAGTTGATATTGATATGTCTTGACTTAAAGGATCTCATCATGCAGCATCAGATAATGTCTTTGTGAATTTTGAGGACTCCTCAAAACCACACTCATTCATGATGATTCAGAAGGGTATTGGTCACCTCAGAGATGGACAACAAAGGACTTCGGTCCGACTTGTCCCCGTAGGGTAGTAAGTATCTGGGACCAAAGAGCTGAAATGAGAACAATGGCAAAAAACACATTCATTATCATGATCCAATCATTCCAGGTTCCTAAAACACTTATTTAAGTGAAGGTCACAAAGAATGGTACAGCGTGCATTAGAACATTTGTAATAAAGGCAAAACAAGTTCACTGTCGAAAAATTGGCAAATTTATTTTATTTAAAAGCTCAACATAAAAGAACAATTAAACAAAACACAAAAAGCAGACTCACTGATGAGTGGGAGGTGGTGGATGAGGGTAAACCCATACCTCACTTCCACCGCTACCACTGCTACTCCCATTATTCCCTTGATGATGATGAGGAATATGAGCATGTGGATCCATTCCTCCAGTTGTTGACCCTATACTCATCCCAACACTCATTGGATACGTTTGAAGGTACTTTGTCGCTGCAGCCGCTGCTGCCATGACTGATGAAGATGAAGATGAGTGATCAGGTGGGAGATGATGACCTTGGAGCTCAGCCACTGAGTTACTCTGACTATGATTATTGAGGGATTGATGGTTAGTAGTAGTGTTTGAAGCGGAGGTGACGGCAAGGGCTCCAGGGGAACTCGAGTCTCCAATGACCCCAAGACTACTCTTGATGATTGAACCAACTCCCCATTTCCCAACTCCAATCTCTGTCCCACTACTTGGACTTGAATTATGTGGATGATGATGATGGGGTGAACCCCCTGAGGAGAGTTGCATGTCACTCAAGGATCGAAGAGGATCCGAAGACCCATACCCTCCTCCACCATATTTCCCACCTCCAGAGGCTCTTGTCCCATTGTTGTTATTATTGTTGTTATTATTGTGATGAAGGGTTCCTCCAAGGGTTCCTGGTGACCCTGAAGAACCCCACATGAGAACAGTTTGTCTTGGACTAGGATCAACTATCCCATTAGTATAATGCATCATGTAATCCTCCCTCTTGATATGACCCACAGAGGTTGAGGCAATAATGCTGCCACTACCACTACTCCCTTCATCCCCTAAAGACTTGAGACTGCTACTAAGCTCAGATGTAGTAGACTTGTGTCCACTACCATGACCACCACCACTGAGGGCCTTTGACATAACCTCCAGACTTGAACTACTACTGCTACTTCCTCCTGGGTATGAACTAGTATGATGATTATTAATTGAACCCTTATAATCAAGTTGAGAGGTCATGGTCGTGGTGCCTGGATCCTTCCCTCCTCCTCCACCATAAACTTGATTATCATAAAGACAAGAGCGTGAGACATCCAGGAAACCATTTCCAACATATGTTGCTGGACTATATTCTGGATAATAGGTCCCAAGGGCACGGTACTGGAAGAGGGAAGTTGAGTCCAAGTATCGATTCTCAAAATTAGCTGGATGATGATGATGATAAAAATTTTGTTGTTGATGATGATGAACATAAAGATTAGAGTCAACAGGGCTTGAGTAACTAGACCCACCATACATATTACAACTATATGGACTTGAGTATGAGGTTGCGGCTGCTGCCGCTGCAGCTTGTTGTATATGTTGAATTGAGGCTGCGGCTGCAACAGCACTCACTGTTGGATCCACCATCCCAATCCCAACACTACCTGGACTCCCAACAACATAATCTCCAACGAGGGTGGGTGTCCCGGGCATCACCCCTGACCCTGACCCTGAACCACCACCACTAGAACCACCACCACCCTTTCGTTTAGTTCGACATGAGGCAAGGAAGTCACGGAGTTGAGTTTTGTATCGACGTGTTTTAGGTGCTGGTGGAGTTGGTGGAACGGCTGGGATTGGGGTCACACTTGAGACTGGGGTTGAGTCATGATCAGAGAAATAGGAATTATTTAGACCAGCATCTAGGTAAGAGACCTTAAAGTCCATTGTTCGTTTTCCCATGAGGTCACGACCCTCCTCCTCCCTATTATTGGGTGTAAATATTAGACAAACAAAAATATCATTTTCCTGGTCAAAATCATAAATTTTGCTAATTAGTTGCATTCAAGATTCTGGTTTATTTAAGCCCTTGAGGGAGCGGAATAAACTCAAAAGAAATGTTATTCATCTCATAGTATAGGCTTAATCCCAATTTCAACTTTCATCAAAGGGCTTCCTTGTTTTCTTAAGGAAAATGACCTTCTATTGTTATCCTTTCCTTCCTAACCTCATCATCATCATGATCTCTTTGTCTTTTTATCCCTATTACAATTATTATTACAGGGACATGCTGGAACCCTAATAAATTTTCAGGAAAAAATAGGGGATCCAGAAGTTATGTTGTTATAATATAATTTCTACAAACAAAAAGATGATCCATAAATCTCCCTTCCTTCACCCCCTTACTTTTTTTCATCTCATTATTGTCCAGGGGGAAAAAAAGAGAAACCGGGTTGAGTAAAAGAGTAAACTAAATGCATGTAAAATTATGAGGTTGATTTTTGGACTCGAATCATCATCGTCTTCCTTGTCGGGCTTTTAAGTTTATTTTATTCCTCACCAGTAGTAGTAATAAAACTGTTTTTTGTTTCTTTAAAAAAGTTTTAATTTATTTTACATCTCTTTGCTCCATGAAATATTAGCTCACCTGTTAACAAGAGATTATATCTATTTCTCATAATTTTTGGTCCTTTGTAAAAAAAAAAATTTAAGGGACATGTGTGTGGTCTAATGGTAAGTCCCAGATTTTAAGGCCGAAATGAGATATTTCTTGTTGGTTCTTTAGATTTTAGGTAAAACCTTGGAAATTGGGGTGATGATGTGATCTTCCATGAATAGGTTTGATTCGCGCAATTGCGCTTGGATTTTAACCATATTTGCGTAAATGACTTACATCAAGGGTCGGTGTGTACTAATGATAAAGTCCGGCTTTGAATTTTTGTACACTAGTCTGGAACTGGTTTGGAGCCATTGCCATTGTCCCTCTTTGTTTTGGATGCGGTAAGCAATTAGGCCGGATGCCCCTGTTTTCAACACTATCAGATTTCAGACCAAAAGAAGATCAAGTTTAAAATTATGACCTTGTTGACCTTAAAGGAGAAATGTTGCTTTTAAACATACATTCTTGATGAGCTGAAGCTACATAGGAAAGGTCATCAAAATGGACTAGGTCATAACCTCCAATTGTAGACATTTCTGTATCTGAGTAACCCAAGAGCATTTTTCCTCTAGAAAAATTGGTTAAAAGCTCGAATTAGTCTTCGAATACAAAATTGCATCAATTCATTACATACTCATAGAATTCTGAATTATTGTACCTTTGATCCATTGACACAAGACTGAGATCCAACTTATGTTTACTTTTGAACATGACTTCTTTTTGTGGGACTTCAAGGAGGGATGGTGGTCCGAATGGAGTACAGAGGGCAAAGAGGGCCAGGGGTGGCTCTTCCAGCTTTCGATTTTGTCCATGGAGGACCTTGATCCTTCCTCGAATGTCCAACCTCTGGGAAATTTATTAAAGAGGAAAACCAGAGTTAGAATATGATACAATGCAATGTATGAATACACAAAATTTTCTCAAAAACATGAGCCTGTAGCCCGAAATATTCTTTTGTTACTGCATTTGCAAATTATATTATTCTGCAAAAACCTCATTTGTAAAGAAATTTGGTCTAAATTCTCTGTTCACAATCTCTAAACACGAATAAGTTCCCACAAGTCATCAAAAACAACAATGGAATTGTTACACATTCTAATTAACTAAATCAAGCATCATGCCATGAGAGAAAGGAAGAAACATCATGCAATTAATTATGAAAGGAGCCATTTAGTACAAATTAATTAATTCTCCAAACAACAAAGGGATCCAATCCCAATTATATAACAATAGTGTCGGAATATCTATTAGTTTTTGGATGTTACTGTTTATAAATCCTCTTCCTCATGGTTATATATACTCAAACCCACTCCATTAGAAATTTAGGGGTTCTGTAGCATGTTATGTAGGAGGTAGTTGTGCAAATTATACATTTTGTCTTTGAGTTCAGTTGGGATGGCCATGTTTATCGGAGGTGTTGGGCTTGAGTGTGGTCTCATAAGACAATGCAAGACAGGGAAGACTAGACCAGGGGTCACAACACAAAAGGACTTTCTCCTAACTGACCATATCCTCCTGTCAATGCAAGCCAAGCCAAGTCAGGACATTGGACTCATGTTTTGTTTTTAGGATGAATAAGGTATTTTGCATATTAGATTATATAATGATAGGGTCACTTTCATGTTATTTTGTCTGTTTTACACCATAAGAGCACCCAAACTATTAAACCAAATTAGTTCATTATATTTTCTTAAAAATGCATGAACGGCTGATTTAATCTACTCTTTACCAGATCCAAACATTTTGCAGGCTCACTTTTTTTGGGTTTTCATTCAATTCAATGTTTTATTCTGGACGTTTGATTTAAGCAAAAAAAAAAAAGAATTTGAGTCCACTGTATATTTTCATTTAACTAATAAGTTATTTGATTTGATATAAAGATTTGGAACTGGAGTATGTATATTTAGCACTTTCGGAAAAAATCGAAATATTCCTTCCGGTGTAATGGACTCAAAAATGTCTACAGGTCAAAATTTCGTGAAATAACTAGTTTAGTAATCATACATGCACATGTATTTTTGATCACCTAAAACTTTTTGTCAATATTTTGTAGGTCTTTAAGTTCTCATGTAAAAAAACTGCTCTTATAGTGTATTTAAGATGTATTGAATCAAGGAAGAGTGATTCTGGTCTAACATTAAGACGAGGACTCTAATTTCCCTGCACTCCCTCAATGCAAATGTAATTTGGGAGTCAGGGCGGATAGGATTGATGGAGGGCTCTTAAAATGAACCATTTGTAATAATTTGAAAATTATTAACAAGGAATTAGGTTCTGTTCCAATCAAAAATTACACTCCTGTGTTCTAAAATGAGCTAGGGGACTAATGGAGAATCAGAACTCCAATCTAATCCAGATTCTTTTGGACATTATTCATCATATTTTCAATTCGAACCGTACACATTTATGCTTGCTTTCCCCTATTTTATCCCATGTAAACATTTTATATTCCTTCTCTCTCCCTTCAACTTGAGTTAGCCCCTTGTTCAGAGAGAGAGAGAAAGCGAGAGGAACAAAAAAGTAGAAAGGAAAGATAAGAAGAGAAAAAAAAATCAATGTTTAAAATTGATCGGGCCATTTATTTACCTGTCTGTCCAACAACCCAGTACGAAGGATAGACAGGGGAAAAGCATAGTAAGTAAAAGTAAACCCCGGGTATTTTTCTATAGTTAGGCTAAGGCCTAGTAATGTATTTTTCTCAACGAGGAGGGGAAGGTGTGTTTATTTTTTTTGGGACTGGAACTAGTGGACTGATGTAGCTTACTATTAGTGAAAAGAAATTTATGATTTTTATGTATACCCTGTTTGAAACTAATGCTCTCACACAGAAAACACAACCCCTTCTTCTCTCCTAAATATAAATTTTATAACTTCCCAATGTCCTTTTTTTTTACTTTGGAAAATCTGTGATATGAATCTCACTTTTCTTTTGTTTGTGGATTGTATGGATGTTTGTATGTTGTTCCCATTTTAGTAGGAGGGAGGATAATAATAATATTTAATGGTTTGTCCAGAAAAGACATCAAATAAAGACGATGTCCATTCTCCAGTCCAGTGGGATTTCCAGGTTCTCCTCTGGAGAAAAAGTTTTGAAGCTTTAGAAATTATTCATCATAAAAACCTAAAAAGACACAGTTGTTTTTTGTAAATGGGTATTATAATACATACATACACTAAATATTTTAATAGCTCAAAAAGGGAGTTTTAGTTTGTTTGGATCACAAATCCCTAAATTAGTTAAACTTGTCCATTTTGTTCATTCTTGGTCAGTTTTCATGGACAATAAATTATTCTAAGGTGGATCATAAAAAGGTGGAGAAGCTCGTATGAATTTGTTATTATGGCCAAGATTTGCGTTTGATAAGAATGCCATAAATATGAATGTGTTTTCAATTGGATTTTAATAAATTCGAATTCCTACACTTCCTGAACCTAGGAATTTTGAGGAAAACGGTCCCACTTACAAGGAATCCAGAAGTATTGTCGAGGAGACATCGGAATCGTACGGTAAATGATCTCTCTAGGAAATGGGAGTGGTCTGGTGAATGAACAGTCTCATGGAGTGTGATTCCAGAATGCTCAGAGGGAAAGAATGCATTCCACATCAATTGTCGCTGGAGCTCCTCCCGATCCTCAGAATGGACCAATTCATACACGGACTGATGAACAATATCTGACTGGAAAATGGGAAGGGGATACAATTTTTTAGTCATTTTAAAATCCTGGAATAATTTGACCCACCTCATAACTTAGTCCCAATAATTATTAAACTATTGACCGAATTAAGAGGTTAATGGGACTAAATCTCATTTAAAAAAAAGAAAATCGAATCATTGTTCGTCCGATGTGATTTGGGTTAGAATATTTTTACTTTTTGAAAAAAAAATACATTTTTACAAATCCAAAATTTTGACAAATGGAAGGGCAACAAGGATGGTAAAATTACTGATTTTAATGGAACGTTATGGCTGTAAATCTTTTGAAATTGTCCGAAACAAGGAGCTCATAAATCAAGTCAAAATTATCACTCAATTGGAAGATCCCTTCAATTTAAAGGGTCCCGTCTCCCGGACCCTTTGATTATTCTCTCAATTATTTTTCCTCAACCATTTTGAGGACCCTTAAGAGAGTCGACTATTGGTTAGAAAAATAAAATTCAGGATGATGATCGGGATTTAGAAATTAAGAATGGAAATTTCAGAAATGGGCTTTAGCTTGAAGATTTTTGGACAGACGGAATCGACTTAATTTAGATACTTTTGGAAGAAAGGTTCGATTTTACCTGATGAAACCCAAGGTAGCTCTCGATACTATGCGTTGCAAAAAATACTTCACCATCACAGGTAAGGATGAGGAGGAATCCATTGAGAGCCTATGGGAGCAAAAAATAAATAAATGAAACCAATTAGTTTAGAAAAACCGATGCGGATTTCTTGGAATTTCAATATTTTAAATGCCTCATTTTGTCAACGTCAGAAAACGGTGGAAATTATGCAACTTCTCCCACTGATTTTTACAATTTGATGATCCTTTCATTCCATTCCTTTTGCTATTTGTACATTTGATGATTCAATTCCAAGGCTAATCAAGGTCAGAAGGGTTAAAGAGGCCCTCGAGATTATTTCAAAATTATAATAGCAAAGTCATGGTTGTGTCAAAAGATCACAGGAGGGGGTAATAAAAAAAAGAAATTGTATTTTCTGGACTCAAAATTTATCGAGCAAATACAAATATACCTTCTCAATTTGGTAAACATTGTACAACCAGGAGGGATAAATGGCAGAAAATAAAGTTTGCAAAAGGATCTTATTCAATTTTTATTTCTTTCCTCACCCCTGAAATCGTATAATTTCATTTTCATTAAAAAATTTCTTATGGGCTTGAGGTAAATAGCTTATGAATAATTGACAAGCCCAATGTGAAAATCGCATTGTTTGTTTAACTAAAAGTAATGATGGAGAAGGAACCTGTGGAGGTCACCAGGAGGGTCTCAATAATATATTTGATTTTAAATTGCAAGATCTTTGCTTTAACCCAAAAAAATTTTCATCCTGAAAAATAGGGATGTCATATCCTGGGATATTCGACTCTTCGTTTTACAAAAATTATCGAATCCCTTGAAGCTTGGAAAAATCATCATTCCATCCCTATGTATAAGCTTGAATTGAACCTCAATAAGCCCATTGTTCTTTTTTTTGCCTTTTAAAACAGGACTTAAATTTATTTTCCTCTCAACAATACATATTTAGTAAAGTTTCATCTTAAGTCTTAGAAATGGGTTGGTTGGATTTTGGACTAGGAAAGCCCTTATGATGGAACCCAACTGTTATTATGAATGAGATGAGTCCAACAAACATTTTATTTCAATTCAATCCAGAAAACTTGTTAATTTATAGTGTTGGAAATCCTTAAGGGTTATATGTTGGGTTCCAGCCTTGGCTTGGTCTCGGACTCAGCATTGAATTAACTTAAGAAGTGGCAAAACTTTTAGGGTCAAAGTTCAACATTAATTTTGATGTGATCCATACTTGACCTCATGAACTCAAAACTCATAATAATATCGTCACAAGGGTCTTAATATGCTTGTTTCAAACCTCAAATTCGCCACTGAAGGTGAATTGGAATCAAAACTGTAAATTACATAACCAGAACTTTTGAGGCGGACCTCATAAAATACTTAACATTCTTCATCTTTACATTTTTAAGGACTTGGAGAAAAAGGCACCCTCTGGAGCCCTTCATCCTCACAATTGAGTTACATCCATTTAATCCCATTGAATTAAAGTTGAAATCTAAGTTTATTGTCTTTTTTTGTTTTCATATTGTTTTTTTATGTGTAAGCTCTACTAGTGTAACTTCTTAATCTGTCCAGGTAAGAAAGTAAATTTTACAATTTTACGTAGGGCTCCTAAAATTGACAATGCAACTTTTGGATATTCTTTACAACTAACTTCATTTGCGGCTCACAGCCCGTTTTTTATAAAAAATCTGCTGACATTAGTAAATTTGAAGTTTGGGCTTACCCTGCAAGATCTAGATATCCTCCAATTCATGTTAATTTAAAGTCACTTTAAATGCTAAAAAACAAACGAACCTAATTTCTTGACCATCAGAACTGTAAAGTAAAGTGAGAAAAGATGGGATGCCTTGAAAATTTGTCAAGCGTCTTGTCATTCATGACATTCTCCACTTCCATAAGGAGCACAGTATATGATGTTGCTCTTGATACAAATTTTACTAATTTTTCAACATTTTGATCCCCCTGGACTTTGAGTTCAAATATGC
>JAQIYE010000769.1:0-10809 GCA_034699765.1 Xenyllodes armatus
AAAACTTTTCCCTTTGTTTACGACCAATCAACGGAAACAAAATTTAATGCAAAATGACTCTAAACGGACGGACGGACAGACAGACCTGCTCCACAGGACCTCGGATTACCTGACCGTGCAAAATACACATAAGGATTTGAATGACCTATCAAAGATGAACAAAGTAACATAGGCTCTTCATACTTTTAAACCACAAAGGATTTCTTAATTGTGGTTGTCATTACATAACTCAAATTATATGATACATTTGGTATTATTATCTTATTATTCCATTGGATTCCTGTCCACGCCCAGCATATAGAAGACCCTCAGTCGTCGACCACAGGAGGGATCTACAGTTAAACAGTAATCGGAAGAGGAATCGAACAACCCCAATGCTTGTGGCTGTGTCACTGGCTTACCTCATTCTTGTATTCCCCCTTGGGGTAGTACAAACTATCGAATTGTACTGGAATGTTAGAAGGAGCTTGGTTTTCTCAACAGTAGAGCCACGGAGGACTCATTATATTGAATGGTATGTCAAGGTCTTCCTTAGCTAATGTGAAGATAAGGTCAAACTTGAAGTTGATTCATAGATCATCTGCTAACAACAGAATGCCAATTTCAAAATGAATGATCTTGACATTTAACCCCCCACCATTTAAGATTATTTTCACAACAACATCCAAATGACATCCCTATTTTTTAAATGTGTCAATTTTCCTTGAGATTAAACATACAAAAGCCTTGACCTTATGACCCTTCCATGGTGAAATTTGTAGATTCAACAGGAATGATTGAGGGCTAAATTATATAAGCTATAAAATTTTCCATCAAGGCCAAAAACTGGCAACTTGCAATATCCTTCAATTTCTTTTGCGGCGACCCACTTAGGGGGAAAATGTAAACAAAATTGAGAAGATATCCTTGGTTTAAATGCGACAGTTTTAAGAAGATGCCAACTGCCAACTCTAAAAGATGATTCATGACAACTCCTCCATAACCATTCGTGAATCTAATTAAATTTATGGGCTAATTAAACTAAATCAATAATTTATTAATTTGTTTTCCTCTTGCATCCATTTACAGGATGAAAACTAAACTTCTACTCAAGTACATTCGAAGTTTATTTTTTGGATGTTATCAAGTCAACTTTGCCATTAATTTCTTTTTATACTGTGCAGCCGGCGTTCAGTTCCGTACTCATCTTTTATTTAAAACCCAAAGAGTTTGGAATACTTTTAAATGTAATTGGTGTCCTGAAATTTCTATTGTTAATGGGAGTCAAAGGGCAAATCATAATGGTCCATTCCCTCCTCAAGGAAATCGTAACTTGACACGAGCAACTACTGTTTAATCATCTTAATCATACTCATAAATTGTACAATTATTTATGTGATTTTAGTCATTTATGGTTTTTTGCAACTTTTATTTTCCATTGTATTATTTCTTAATTTCCTTAGTTGTGGCAATTAGGTTTTAATTTTTCAAAGTTACATTATTTTACATATCAGCCCTCTACTATTAAACACATAATATGTAATGAATATAAGTTTTTCATTTAATTTATACAAATCTAGTCCGAATCATACTATTGTTAAAATCTCTACGTGTCGTGTTTTGGATCAATGAACAAATCGTTAAAAAATAAATACTCAAAAGTTACAATTAGTTAATGCAAACTATATTAAATGTATATTATTTGTAGATGCTGTAGGCTTTCTTACATTAAAATCAAGCGAAGTCTATATTTCTTCATCACACTCTATATATGTCATACTTATTGAATGAAATGGAAGTGTTATCACAAACTAATTTTGATGCATCATTCAACACTTTAATATGTTGACCTATTTAATGATTCTCTATTTTAGCGATAATTATACATGCATAAACTAATTCATCTTTTGACTAAAAAATAATACAAACCCATTCCTTCCACAAATTCCATTTCCAGGGTTTTGTCCCCTTATAGGAAGTTTATCGAATATATCTTTGCCTTTTCACATCCAAACGTCCAATCTTAATTTAAAAGAATGTATCACAATTCATAAATCAATTAAATAAGGCTACAATTAATTTAAAGTTTTTTAACATAAGATTTCATTATTAAAAGGTTCAGAGTAAGGGAAGCCGTTGAATTGTATAATCGAACCCAAAGTATCTATCGTCTATCCATGCGAGCGTCATTTTTGTGATCAGTCTCAGTCTCACTTCGGACATGAGAGACAAATCCATCAATTAAAACAGGCCCTGAAAATGTTTAAAAACACCAAAATTTAATATGAATCAATATCAACGAACAACATCATTGTTACAGAAGAAAACTCGAGTTGGGGGACTTAACTGACTCGAGTTCGTAGATTCTCTGGTAGGAATAGGGAAAAATTAAATTTAAAAACAAACTTACAGGCTCCTTCATGATCATACTCCTCAAGATCCTTCTCATTCTCAAAAATCTTTTGAACCTCAATAATGCTAAAGTATTGATCTTTGTTGAGGGCCTTGACCTTTCCCGAACTAAGATACTCTAGAAATTTTGGAAGTAGAGACCAATGACCCAGAAAAATTGTGAGTAGTTCCTTTACAACCTCAACATCCAAATGCTTACATTCACTCTCCTATAATTGCCAATAAAGAAGAACAAAATACCAATTTTCGAAAATTATTTTGCTTGGACGAACATTAAGATTTCAACATTTGACAATAAACTTACCCTTGCATAGTCATACGAGAATCGAAAGACATCTCTAAAAGTTTCCCAATTTTCCTTTACAGATTCTAATTCAGTCCATACATTCATGAGTTTTGGCAGCGTATCCACTCTGGATTGTTTAAAAAATAGAGAAGCAAAATTTAAAAATTCATGACTTCTATTCAAACCTTGCTTCGCAAAATCAGTTTATGAGGGAAACAAACCCCAATTTCTGGGGTAATGTGCAACAATATCATTGGAAGTTTCAGAATTTGTCCTAAATTATTATCACCAGTCACCAATGAACGCAAACTACTTAAGCCTGGTGTTACGAATGACATTAATTAGAAAACAAGTTTCTAGAAACAATGGATATTTGGAATTTTTGATTTTACCTGAGTGCTGACATCCCAGTGACCCATTCCGGCTCAGTAAAGACCCCCATGGTCCTAACTCTCATTTGATATGCTAAGACCATCATCCCAATATTATCAGGGGTCTTTCCTAGGTCATGGGCAAAGGCAGCAATATCTTCTGGGTGCATGACCCGATCCGGACCAGCATATGATCGAAATAAATTTACAGTTCTAATCACGCTAAAAGGTGAGTTGAGGTCATCCTCATCATCATCGTCCTCTTCATCCTTTAGGACGAGACCTCCTCCAGGGTCAGATGGGATCAAAGACTTACTCCGACCCAAGAGAACATTGATTATATGACCCAAAAGGGTAAGGAATCCCCAGAGGATCCCCTCAGAGAGACTAACTAAATATTTACTGGAGTTAAAGTAGAGGTTACGAATGATGTAATCCATTCGAATGGCCTTTTTAAAATGGAGTCGAACGTGGACTTGACTAGAAGGACCACCACCACCAAAACGTTGAGCTCGACTCAAGGACCCAAGGTCCCGCTCCAAGTAATCACTCATCAAACTTTCTTCGGCTTTCAAGTCGTTCAAATTTTAATCGGTCAAATTTGGGTCGCAATATATTCCCTTCTCAGAATTCCAATTTGGCTAACTTAAATCGCTCTTTTGTAGAAAACAACAGCGTTCCACGGTTTGATCCAATTAGAGTTTGGGAAATCTTGGAAATTGACTCTAAACTTGCTCCAATATTTTTTAGCCAAGAAGTAGGTTCTCAAACTCCGTCTTGATCAATATGCCTAATTTGAATAACAAAGAAGAGATTCAATTCATTGTAAAAAACCGTATATAGTTCATCCAAAATCAATTAAAGTCAAAGTATGTGGGTGGCTCTGGTTCGACTATGTACAAGTTAAACTTCTTTAAAATTTTATGAAGAAGGAAGTGGGTCTACAATTAGTAAATTACTGTCAATCTAAAATCTTATAATCATGTTCATGGCAAAACTAAAGGATGATGCTGACGATCTGGACAGACCAAAAAATGATCAGTCGATCAGTGACCAGGACCACAACCTCCAATCCAATTCTGCTAGTGGTCTTTTAAACAAATACTTTTTGATTAGACTCTCAAAAGTCTCAATCAAATCAAAATGTTATATATTGAGGAAAGGAAAGTATAGGGGAACATGGGTCATTTCCCCTCAAACTCTGAAAATTAAAAATATTTTTCCAAGTTGAGTTGACATGACCTTTCAAGTACTTCTAAATAAAGTTGAACAAACAAATACATTCCTTGTCTGTTTTCTTTGTCGGATGACACACAGGCCAAGCCATATCATTCATAGACCAAATACTAATACAAAGTTTATAAAATTTCCTCATCATCCTAAAAAAAATTTATCTCCATTTCAGAGTGTCCATCACTGATGATAAATATAAACCTCTCAACTAAAAAACTTTACACTGAGGTTGACTTAAAAATAACTAAAGTAAACAATGTTTAGGGGTTAAAGGGCAATATTTCTTATAAAATGTTGTTGGCTGGTTTTACTGGAAAGGTTTTTGTGGGTTGGGCACTATTGAGTTGTGGTCATAAATAATCTGAATTTTATAAGGCCAGGCCAGATGAAGCCTATGAAATATATACATTTGTAATTAACTATTTTAAAAAGAGATAACTTTGTTTTTAGCCTTTAACTTTTTGATTTTACAGTAGTAATAGCAAACTACAACCATATATATTGGCGTTTTTCTTTTTTCTTAAAAGAACTATACTTAATGATTACAAATCCAAATGAAATGGTCAAAGAGGACTTGACTTACTTGAGTACTCACTGATCCTAATTATGGCCCGTTATGTCTCGTGGAAATGGGAAAATTTTAACGTCGTGTTAAGAAATTACTTTGAGGCCAGAGAGACTCTCGTCGAGTTTGAGTCACTTTAAAATACTATGATGATGTACTTAAAATCAGACTCACAATTGCTGGACCGACCTTTATTTTTAGAACGAAATCTCTGATTTTAAGCTATTTTTACAGGATAAGTTTACCGACTTGGAGAGGACACACTACTAATCTCCAAAAACTGATCAATTAGCTCAAATAAGCATTTTGTTTTGTTTACATTTGAGGATTATACTTGTGTAGGGTTACTTGAGAATGCACATTTCAAATATTACTACATTAGACTCATAATTGAACCTTGTTGTTGTTTTCTCATATCAACATCAACACACAGGGCAGGGCCAAGGAATCACTCAATAAAAGCCAGTTTATTTTGTGGGTTTGGGAAGAGTTAATGAGGGTTAGTACTCATGATGAGATTCGAGTCACCTAACCACTGTTTTAGTAAGGAATAACAATAAAATCAGTGGTGGCTCAGTGAAAATGAAAAAAATAGCAAATAGGACGCCAAATTTATTTTCAATTTTAGTCTTACAAAAAACCTTGGCCAAAGTCATAACCGCAGTATATAAGGTTGGAAATCGGAGTTGGGATTGTCTTATTTTGAGATTCCCATTATGTACCTTTAAAATGATGAACGTTAACAATCGCCCCTGTTAGTACTTGTCCTATCCTACTTTTGAAAACTTGTACACAGGGAAATACTAAAAAAGTAGTCCAACGAAGCCTTTTGTTATTATTATGACTACGAGGTACAATAGGACTAAATTCATGAATGAGATCAAGCTTGCTTGTAAATTAATATGTAATATCATCTCCCTTTTATTTAACACATTTAACTATTTTCCTCCCATCTTTTTTTGCTTGATACTTAAAAGTTGAGTAGTTGTTGGGACTGATTTTTTTCTGTTTTTGCAGAATTTGCTAATTTTGACCTGTTGAAGAATGAAGAAGTGATAGGAGAACATGAAGGGACAACTCACCATTTGTATTTGCTTCAACTTGATTTGTTTGCTCACCGATATACTCACTAATAATTTTGTACCAAAATTAGTGACTTTCTAACTTTTAAGTCAGATCTTTTCTTTTCCAAACTCAAAGTACGACTGAATTTACACAAATAGCCTGAAAACTGTTACCTCAACCATATAAGTTGTCGATGGTCCTTGGAAACTTTCGGGAATGAACTGAGTGAGAAGATTGAGCATAACATAACTACACCACGCAACACAAAGATTTTATTATTGGGAGATCCATCATCATTTTAATGATTTGACCCCAATTCACTCACCATTACCAATCCACACCAAAAATTATTTATGTATGTAACTGACTTTACGATATAAATTGTACAAAATAGAAAATTAAATTTCAAGGACGTGATGGAGTGTTAAAATGAAAGGGAGTGGAGTATTACGGGGTAAAATGAGGAAAAAACTGATCAACTTGTTTTGTGTTTTGTTGTTCATTCATGTCATGTCATGGGTCACTTGAGGTCAGGATCATGATGATGAGATGAGGATGTACAGAACATTTTTTAGTCTTTTTATAAAATTTACACCAGTACGATGATGAATTAGTTTAATATGGAGAGGCTGTATACAAGTATTACATTGATTACGATTAATTACATTTAACAATCTCTGGCTTCCTTATTGAGACTTTTTGATTAAAGTTGTTCCTTGTATTGTATTGGAGTACAAATTATCAAATTAAAAGTCCTTGGTTCACTTCCTCCATCCATTTTGGTTTGAATATGAATAAAATATGATTGTTAATTGATCTTCTCAATGAATATGAGTATCTTGTTACATTTTGCCCTTAATGATGCATTTTTATAGGAAGGTGTTTTGAAAAATTGATGGGTCTTACAGAATGACAACAGCAAAGGAGTTTTAATTTTAAACCGTGATTAAACTAAATTTTGAAAATAATATTTTTAGTTTATTATAACGTTGTTCCATGCCCGCCTACTAGATAAAATATCTTGACAAAAACAAAAATAAACTTGTTTCAGATTCCAGAGATCTGCTTAAAATAAGAAAATGTCCATGCGTGCGTCGTATTTACGATTAGTTCTATTCGTTCGGGTCCAAGAAAATTTATTATGTATCGCCTCCACTATTACATCATAGACAAATTGGAATTTTGCAAGCTAAAAAGTTTTCAGTCCTTGGATTCATCCTGGAAATTTTTGTACGGATGGTCATGATCATGATCAGAGAGCCAGACAATGGAACAGATATGCATAGATAGATTGGAATTGGAATTTCCCAAACAATGGGAATATTCGTTTAAGATTTTTTGTTGTTGGAATTAAATTCTGTACCAGCTAAATTATAAATTGCATGAGAAATGCTCCATGATATGAAACAAACATACGTTAAAATGGTTATGGTCCGAGAGACCTTAGTATGTGATTTTGGTGTATATTTTATTTATGATCAAGTTTTAAAAATTTCAGAAATTCTAAACATTTTTTGAAGAACGATCTGGAAATGAACATTTTCTCTAGATGAAAATAAATTCAAAATGGACAACTAATAAATTGTATTTTGTATCTGCATGGGTTAATGTTTCTTAGCTACATCAATAACTGACTTGTTAACAGCTGACAAGACTCGACCATTTTTGACCTTATAAAAAGTTGAAACTTCCTTAGCATCAACTTGGCCTTTTTTGTCGAGTCCAAACTCTTTGAAAAGGGTTCCATGGAATGGTTCGAGGACTCCATAATGTTTCTCATGATGATCAGGATTAACACGACCCCACTCATCAACAACATCAATTGGACCATACAAATCCTCATTTGGAGAGTCTGGATGGGTTACAAATGGTTTCTTTCCATGATTTACTCGACCCCACTCATCAATGACTTCAATGGGATTGTAAGTGTTCTCATTTGGAGCATCAGGACGGGTCACGATGGGCTTGCTCCCACCAGAACCATAAATGGGCCTTCCCCATTCATCAAAACCTTCAACTTGATTTGGATTGTAAGTATCTTCATCTGGAGTCTCGGGATAGGTCACGATGGGATTATTGTCAGAAGAACCTTGATCCACAACACGACCCCATTCGTCCACGACCTGGATTGGTTTGGGAGTCTCATCATCTGGAGTCTCAGGTGATGTCACAATTGGGCCCTTATTGTGATCTCGTCCTTCAGCTGCAAGCCAAGCCTCATAGAATTTCTTTAAGTCATCATGATTGTAGCCTCTCCCGTAATAATCTGCCAAATTTTCATACATTTGTTTATAGTTTGGATTATAGTACAATTTGGCCTTTTCATAGTCATTGTGCTGTTGAACGGCCTTGACAGCATTCTTGTACTCTTGAGTTTTGACTGCTTTGTCCCAGGCTTGAAGGCCATCGTAGTATGTTGAGAAAAGTGAGGCAGAATGAACTGTGGCAACGACCACTTCCAAAAGAAGGATCGAAAAAATAAACCTTCCCATCTTGAATTGGAAAAAAATGATAAAACTGAATTAGTTTGATGAATTATCTTCAAAGTATCACTTTTTAAAGAAATTATTCGGGGAAGGAGCAAACAGTTTTGCTTAAAAATTTTTACCTTGAAGTTGTTCTACAATAAAATACTGCTAAAAATGACCAAGAGGAGAAGAAGTCAACTTGAGCAAGGTTCGTTCGAGAATGTTTGCCGATGACCAATTTGTAAAGCCCTTTAACTCTTTAAAATGTCGACTCATTTTTTTCAGGATCACCACTAATAGGTTTTCAGGGCTTTTTTGTGGGTTGATCACATAATAATTAGTAGTCCATGTGGGAATTGGAAAGCAGATTAAATATTTGATTAGTTACTTAAAAGGTTCAAAGTTCCAAGGGCCTTCCTGCCCAAAAGATAAGCTGAGTTAGTTGCATTTGTCGGGAGGATCATTAGACCGCAAATGTCGGAATCTCATTAATATGCTTATTGGTCTATTTTTAATTAGGTCCCTAAAATAATTATCTTACCGACCAGTAGTAAAATTAAATGGATGACACTTTTTAATTGTATGCGGAACATCATTAAGTCACCCTTACATAAAATCGAATAATAAATTAGCATTTGACAAATTTGAATTATTCCTGGAACAATACAGTTTTAAATTTCTGAAGATGGTCAACTTTTTGTACCTTCTTTGCTATATTTCCTTTGTTGTTAAAATTATATATTCTTACCGCAGGTTAATTTTATGGTAATCTAAATATAAAACTAGTAAGTTAAGTGTGAAAACTTTAATTCTGATGAAAATGATCCTAAAATAAGTAGCCTTATCTTATTCTTTAAGCCGAATTTAGTCATTCAACTATGGATCTCCGGGTAGGATGATAAGAAAGGATAATTGGCATTTATCAGAGTGGTTAGATCAAGAGAATGATCATTTCAGGCAGATAATTAAGCATCTTTACAATTTGTCATCTTGTTGACCACAACATTATCAAGTACAATACATCATATAACTCATCTTTCAACTTTCTTCCTTTCCTTATCAAGTCACACAATGGTTAAATGAGAATAGTTTTCATTATCTGAATGACTCGATCGAACGACATACAAAATGTCAAATATATTCGAAATTTCAAAGGAATAAAACGTGTCGATGAAGTTGTAATTAACTTTAAATATTTCACCCAAACGAAAACAGAAATTGGGAGGATAAAGTAAAAAATGTATGTACTGAAAAACGGAGGCGTAAAATACAGCAAAAATCAATGATTCTGTACCTATTAGTACAAATACATACATATATTGAATGATCGCCTTCTTAAAATTTCGATTCTAACTAAGTACTCCCTTTGTCTTCACTTTGGCATACTAATGTGCGGCTCACCTTCCATGCGTAATATATAGGGTGATGCATGTAGCCCTCATTTCCCTTCGCCCAGGATTTTAGGAGAACTAGTGTTCAAAAAAATAATTCGAAACGGATCTTATTTTTGTAATGTCCTCATTTTTATTCAAAATATTGACTCAGAATCTCTTAAATGTTTCTGGCAATGGTATCGTCACTATTACCGTTACGCTCTGTGATTAACTTTCCCTTGTTCAGATTCCATTACAAATTTTGTTCAAATTGAAAAGTAAGGACTGTAATTTGCAGGATATGATCATGGTTATGCATGAAATATGAATGATATACGTTTACGCCACTTATCGTTCGAATAGAATAGGACTGTATATTATAGTCTATTGCATATGCTAAAGAATGAAACATTTCTTTATGATTAGTTTGAGAGGTCTCGTTCATTTTGTGGACTTAAACATACCCTTTAAGGAACGTTTTCGTCAAATATCTTGTGTATTATTCGGCAAAGTATTCTTTTGATTTATGGGCATTTCTTTACATAAACTACTTAATACCTTGTATTTCATACCAGTAATCATGTGGAAGTTTAATTTAATCACAATCATAAATTTTCATTTGGATACAAAGTTTAATCTATGTAATGACCCGTAAAGTCTAAACAGATTAATATGAGTTTAATCTTCCTCTTTAATGTTAGGCAAAAGAAGGATATATGCCTTTTCTAGTGTTGACGAGCATTCTATCCGGTTGTGCTTAAAATGTGAAAGAAACTGAGCCATAATTAAATTAGAGGCATGGGATTTTGATTGCTTTAGAACAATCGCATTTTTGTAATTGTGGATATATCATCTCTTTATATTATTCGAAGGAAAATTTGATTGCTTGTGAAAAATGATGACCTTTCCTTGAACTAAAGGAATAAAATCCAATATATATGTTTAAACCAAATGAATCGTATTTAAGCCCTTTACAAAATAAAGCCGTTTTAATACTGAGTCGTTAGTGTTAGTGAAAAAAACGGGTTGAAAATTAAACTTCATTTATTTTGTGTAG
>JAQIYE010000770.1:0-10808 GCA_034699765.1 Xenyllodes armatus
GGTCCAGAAGACGTGAGAACGATTACTCACCAGAATCAAGGGATAGAATTTCGTCTCCGGATCCAAGGCGGAAGCATGAGGAAGATAGTAGACGACTCCACTCACATCATAAGAAAACTCGGTACTTTGATGACCCTGATCCTCATAATGATGAAGAGAGAAGGAATCAGGGAGACCATAAGCATAATCGGAGCTCAAGGTCATCAGCTTCAGCATCATCCAAACATTATAGTTCAAGGAGAGAGAATGACAAGTCATCGGGATCAGGACAGGAACTAGGATCACGAGCTACCAAGTCTGAAACGTTCGATGTTAAAAATTACAAAATGTACTTTGATAGAATGTTTTTTCGTGATAATGGAGCAATACAAAAGGATTCACCACAGTATGAAGAATTCTGGAAATTTTACAATAAAATACAAGGGATTGCTAGACAGAGAAAAATACAGACTCCTCAAGAATCACTGAGTTCTGGTTCAGCTGCTGTAATCTTCAATAATGTTGGAGGTGTGAAGATTCCAAGTAAATATTCCAAAATACATACGGTGCCCTTCAGGTTTAAAGACACGGAGGTTGATGATTATTTGTCCAAACTGAATCCTGGTAAGTAAAATGTAAAGGAATTGAATTGAAACATCTCAGTAGTTGGAAATGAAAGAACAACGATATGGAATGAATCATTTTACAATGGTATTCTAATATGCCTGATTTGAATTTATTGTTCTAGAGGATCAAGACTACATAAAGGAAGAAGTTCCCTCAAGATGTATTAAGGAATTTCAACAAACATTACATTACTTCATTGATTTTTCTCAAAGAGAACGGTTTGCAAAATTAAAGAAATTAAGGGAAACCCAGAGTTCCCTTCCTATAAGTCAATACAGGTACACACACATTGAATTTGAAATGAGGTCAATATGCCAGTCAAATAGTAATGCATTCTAGGCATTGTATTAATAAAATGTTTAAATTCATTTTCAGGGATCAAATCATTTCAATACTTTCTGAACATAATGTCCTGATTATTGCTGGTGATACCGGGTGTGGTAAATCAACTCAAGTCCCACAATACTTGTTAAAAGCAGGATATACTGGTGTCGGTAAGAGATCTTATGATTTGTGTTGTGTTTCCGTAATCATGATTTACGGGATTAAATGTATATGATACAGTGTTCTGAATTCTAAAACCACTATTCTTTTAGCATGCACTCAGCCTCGTCGTATCGCCTGCCTATCACTTTGTAAGAGAGTTGCCTATGAAACTTTGAACGAGTATGGATCAGAAGTAGGCTATCAAATCAGATTTGAAAAGCGCAAGACTCAACATACCAAAGTTGTTTTTATAACCGAGGGCTTGTTACTTCGTCAAGTAAGGAAGTTCTGTTTTCTTTTCTCTCGATCCAAATAATCCAAAAGATATTAAGGATTTAAAGATTTTATTATGCTTCTTTCTATCAAAGGTCAGCAGCAATAGTCTTCTTACGTCGTACAATGTGATTGTGCTAGATGAGGTTCATGAAAGACATTTGCATGGTGACTTCCTACTTGGCATTGTAAAATGTCTACTATATCAGCGGACGGATGTCAAAATAATTCTCATGTCAGCAACAATTAACACCGAACTATTCCAAAATTACTTTCAAGGCCTAGCTCCTATTTTACAAGTAAGATTTCGATTGAAAACTACTGAATTGAATTGAAATTTCAGTAAATTATAAGCTCGTTGCGAATTACTCACGCGACTAGAAATGAATTTTCGAGTTCGTTCATAGGTTCCTGGACGACTATTTCCTATTAAATTACTGTACCGTCCCATCTCGATAGAAGAGCTTAACACCAGAAGCAGTAAAATTAATCCTGCACCTTATATTAGAGTTCTCCAGTTAATTGATGATAAGTTCCCACGTAAGTTGAATATTTGTAGAAGAAATAATTTTAACTCTGGTTCTGGTAGGACAACGATGGGGAAGATATCTTAATGGGATTGCTTTAATATTAATTTCAGAGGACGAGCGAGGTGATGTCCTTATATTTCTTAGCGGAATGAATGAGATAAGCACCATTGTTGAAGCAGCTCAACTATACGCAGAGCAAACCAAAAGGTGGATCATCTTGCCCTTACACAGCTCCTTATCTATTGAGGACCAGGACAAGGTAAAACAGTTGTTGGCGCTACTAAAACCATCTTTACATGTTCGTTTTCTACAGCCCTCCCTCACCCCTTTTACAAAATCAAAAGACCAATACCTAATGATTACATTTTGTTCCCCACAGGCTTTCGACTATCCTCCTGAAGGTATACGAAAATGCATTGTGTCCACTAATATTGCTGAGACATCTATAACAATTGATGGAATCCGCTTCGTGGTTGACTCTGGTAAAGTAAAAGAAATGGCATATGATCCCAACTGCAAGATGCAAAGGCTAAAGGAGTTCTGGATAAGTAAAGCAAGTGCAGAGCAGAGAAAAGGCCGATCAGGAAGAACAGGACCAGGTGTTTGTTACCGATTGTATTCGCAATCAGAATACGACGATTTACAACCTTATTCAACTCCAGAAATACAACGGGTTCCTCTTGACTCTCTCCTCCTTCAAATGATTTCCATTGGCATTCCTGACTGTAGAAAGTTTCCATTCATCGAACCACCAACACTTGAGAGTTTAGAAAGTTCAATTCAAAGGTTAAAAGAACAGGTACTAATTAAATGCAAATGTTTTTGTTTAGAAATATCGATATGACAGTAGCAGTGCTCAAGTCATATGCCAATATTTTATTTCCGGATCATTTAAACAAACTTTTATTAACCCATGCCCTAACATTGATTTGAATGTCGAATAGGATGCTGTGACTGATGATGAAAATCTGACGCCAATTGGAAAAACCCTCTCTCAGCTCCCTGTTGACATTACTTTGGGGAAAATGTTAATTATGGGAACATTATTCGATCAAAACGATGCAGTTTTATCCCTTGCGGCTGCTCTCAGTGTTCAAACTCCCTTTACTAATTGGGCTCACCGAAACCCAGACTGTGTTGTAAGAAATCATTGAGACTTACTATTTTATCATGGAGTGTATAGATTAATTTATGAAGCTATTTAACATACCTTCATCTTAATAGGCCGCCAGGAAGTCTTTGGACTCGGACCACGGAGATCCAATTACATTGTTAGTTTTCTATAGTCCTCTCTCACTCCTTTTACAAAATCAAAAGACCAGTACCTTAATTATTACATTTTGTTCCCCAAAGACTGAATGCATATCGTGCTTGGCTGGAGGAGAAATCTGATCCAAATGGACGGACAAAAAAATGGTGCAAGCGAAGGGGATTCGAGGAACAGAGATTTTATGAAATGACAAAATTGAGGCAACAGTTCCAGGCACTACTAAAAGTACGATTAGTAATGTTATAGCCTTAAATTGTTTAACGTAAATTGAAATTGTATTATTATCAAACGAGCGACACTGTCTTTTGTTACAAGGATTCTGGATTGATAAGGGATAAAGGAGGTGACCCAGCACTTAGTAGCTCCGAAAGAGCCCAGCGTCATGGTGAGGTTAAGCACCTACGATCCTTGAAAAAAGAGTACCACACGGCAGCTCCGAGAAAACGACGAATTCTTAAACTTGAAGACGATGGAATCGATATGGCCGATAAATCTGAGGAGGAACTGGATCAAGGGGAAATTGATATTCGTGATGTGGAGTTTCGACTTAGAAACGACTATAGACAAGTCAAGGTCAGTTCGCTTTGGTTACGCCTTAATATTCTTAAATATCTCATGGCCTCATGAAAATTTAATCGTCTAGGATTTGCTCCAGCAAAGTACACCCTACGGACATGAGGATCTTATGATGTTGAAGGTCATCCTTTGTAGCGGGTTATACCCTCAAGTCGCCATTCCTGATGACTTCAATCAACACAAGGTCTGCCATGAGACATTAGGACATTACTGAACATAAATTATTAGAATAGGCTTATTTAGCAATTCAGCTATGTTTTGAACTGAGGGATATTTATTTTATTATTTTTTAAGGGGGACGCAGAGCAAGCTTTTCATACTAGGAATAAGGGATTTACAGTTCTTCATCCAATGGGGATTTTTGCTAATCAGCCGGAAGTATTACGATTGACAGCAAGTGATATTATTTTGGTGCCACACATGAAAACAAAGTTACATATTAGTTCGAGGCATCAGTTAATCTGTTACTTGTAAATATTCTGTTTACTGGAAATTCTATCTCATACCAAACGACTGTAGTTCAGTTCTTGAGGAGTTACATTTCGTAAATTATCCTTTGTCCACCAGGAACTTGTTGGAGACCAACAAACCGTACCTAATGAACACATTCAGGATGCCAGCGGTACAAACCCTCCTTTTGTGTGCACACGCCATTGATTCAGATTCTAGTATGACTCGTATTATATTCGACTCTTGGTTGGAAGTTGAATTTCCTGATGGAGCTTCCGCAAGGACACTCATTTATACTGCCCTTGAACTTCGAAACACTTGGTCAACCCTTCTTAAGACGCGACTGGCTCAAGGTAAATTTTTATGAATTTTCATGCAAAAAAGAATTCACTAACAGCGTAGAATATAGAAATATATTTTTTAAGGTGAAGGAAGCAATATTTCTGCTCAGGAATTCAAGAGAGGGAGGGACTTGAGTAAGGGACTCGTTTCGTTTCTTAGAACTGAAGTATTCTACACAATCAGAAGACTCTTAGCTGCGGATCAAAAGGATTTGTACGCATTGGAAGCGTATCCCAATTTTGATGAACATGTGTATGATTTTGAGCTTGAGAATGGTCATGCAATTTGTCGAAATACAAGGAAAGGCGGGTTGTGTCTAACGAGCTATTTTAACTTTGGATGGTACAGTTGATAAGACCTTCAATTAATTCAAATTCTATTGAGTCGTACGTTTCTTATCTCGCTGTAACCCAGTAATTTTATATGGTCCCCAATGAAGTTTATACGGAGCGTCCCCGGAGGCTGAGGAATTTGATTGTCCGCTATGTGCGCAAAATTTGATGGCCACGCCACTGGACCTTCTATTTCATCAGAGCAAGTGCGCTAGGACGAAGAGTGAAGGTTAGCAAAGACATATGTGCTACTAATTTATAGGGGTGTTTGAAAATATTTCGTGTGCTGTACGATACGCCTCGGAACGATGAATTTTAAGATACAAATCCTAATAGAACATCATAATTTAACCAATTCTTACAGCAATTGATACCATGGAGGAAGATGTAGACCTCAAGGCAAAACAATTTTCAAAACTTTACTACTGCAAGGAGTGTGTAAAGGAATTTCACTTAACTCCAGTTGAGATACTTCGTCATAAAATGGAACACAATGCCAACGCCAAAGACTCGTTATAATTCAAAAATCCAATGTAAAATATATAGGTACGTACATGCAGACCCTACATAAATCTAATTAGTTATGTAAATGTAAGTACAGCTAAGCTATACTTTCATCATTCATCTTCCTATTCCTAAGCTATTATTCATCTTTCATCACGGGTCGGTCACGGTCTTGTCATCGAATAGGGTATCAAAATTCATGGGTCAAGAGTTTTTCAGTCAATACATATTAGGATTTTAAATTCTTGAAAACACAAAACATTTTTACGTTACCTACCACCATAAAATACAACTTACATAACCATTTCCATTTCCATAAGCTCTAATAGTCTATGTCCAGCTGTCGGTGCTTACCAAACCGTGGAATGGGGTTCATCAGAGACTCCGGAGCCAAATGGTTAGGAGCAATTAATTCCTGATTTTTCTTGCGACTCGATTCTCTAGTAAACATCTATAAAACAAAGTAAATGGCTGATATTTAAAAAAAGTAGTAAGTAGTCAAATAGGATGGATGGTTGTACTTGTACTATTGCAATCAATCAGATAGAAAGAAAAGAAAGATAGAATTGATTATGGTCATGCACGAATCCAAATCAAATAGAGCTTATTTACCTCTTCATAAGTCAACTCAAGGGTTCCTGATAAGTCTTTCTCAACTTTTGGGAGCCCTTGCTCGATAAACTTGGCTTGATTTGCTATCCCCCGTAAAACGTGATGTTGAAGGGTCTTGATTTCCCACAAGGAACTTTCTATTGCTCGTGAATTCAAAGGCACTTGTTCATTTTCTAGAAAAGGATCCTCGTCGAGGGTCATGGGTCCAGTTTCTTTGTGAATTAATTTCTTAAGGCCGGGATGTTGAATCATAAGATTAATTATGAGATCCAGAATCATTGGAATACAAGGTGAAGGAGCATGTAAGCTCAGTCGAGCAAGTTTCTTTGCAAAGGCTGCAACCACGTACTCTGGTAAATGCCTAGTGTCAAAATCAATTTAAGCATGTTTATGTTTATTTAGTAAAGTGTAAAATATGGTATCAACAATTGAATTAGACCAGCTATGTTGAATTCCATCTAGATATAAATAGAGGAATGAAATACGGATACTACTTTTACTTACGTTGAACTCAGGAATTGATTAGTGTATGCAAAGAATCTTGCCTTGTATTTGGCATGGAAAACTGATTCCTGAACCAGGGAATACAGGCGAGTGTAGAAATCCGTTACCTCACTTTAAAAAAAGGAAGATTTTAGAAACGATGCATTTAGATTTTTTTTACTTTTATCCAAAAGAAAGCTTTGAAAAATGAAACTTACAAGTTATGTCGTAACATCAGCATATAAATCCCTTGTAGAGCAAGAAGACTCATTGGACCTCCTACATATAACGGCAAATTGGCAGTCAAAACAAAAATAATTATTAACATTAACATCTATGTTTGATCCTTTTGTGCATTTTATGGTACAAATTATGTTAGAGGCTTACCAATTTCAAATGCTGACAATAGATAGTCACTCATATGTAATGGTTTTGTAAGGTGTTGCATGATTTTATCCGGCAGTAGAATTACGATCCGTTTGTGTATACTTGGACTCTTATCCCATTTCATTACTTCAGCCCAGAGCTCACTGAAACTCTTTTTAAACTCTGTATAATTTTCTTCTGGACTTTTAAACTTCATCAATTTTGTAGTTGTACTTGAGTCTCCAAAGAAAAATAGTTCAGAACCCTCTGTAATGAAATTATCCCTCGCCACGATGGTCTCAATGATTTGAAGGGTGTTCTTCATAAACTGTTCAGTTTTTTCAGTTGCTGGTCTTTTAATTACAAGGCTTCGAAGAGTTTCAACAGTTCTGAGACGTAGGTCAGTGAATTTCATTTTCTCTTTGAGTTCATCCAAGCTTTCCCTTCCTATATTTGCATCTTTGGAAATTAAATTCTCTAGTAAAACCTACAAAAATGAAACCGTTCACATAAACGTTTAGTTCATAAACATCTTAATTCAAAATGATTCTAAAATATGTCTAAAACCAGGGTCTAAAACCAATAATATGTTAATTAGTACAATTTATTTTACCTCAAGAGCAGGTTTCTTTTCAGTTGAACCCATTTGATCTGTCTTCTCCTTGTCCTCCATATTGCTTTAGTTGGATTCGTAAAAGCTAGTTGAAGTACTGCAAAATTACAAAACCTGAATAGAATTTATTTCAATTATTTCACTTTTTCGAAAAATGACAAATGAGTCCATTAATTAATAAGCTCAATCCTCCACGTGGATTCAAAATCGCGCTCTCTTTGATATTGGAATACGAAATGGAGGAATGCATGAAACACATTCATTTTTTGAAAAATATTTCTGGACGTGGAGAGAGGGAGAGGAGTAAATGTAATTAAGGTTCCATCCAGTTAATATAAACATTTTCAATATTTTTCGGTGTATGTTTACATTTTTCAGATTGAGATTTGGGAACATTGAATATTGCATCGTTAATAAGTGTCTTGTGGACATTGGATAACTTAATAAAGAAAGCAATTTTGGATGTTGGAGGATTGGTGACTGGACTGGACTCTGCTATGGGCTAATTAATGTCATGGTCATTGATTTAAACGGTAAAAATACTTTTGTAATGATTAATTCGTTATTATTTTCATAATATTTAAGTAGGGTGTGATCTTGAGGTGGGATATTAATATGCAGTTTTCTTTCTTTTATGTTTTTTTCAGTAAACGATCCGTAATCCGTAGAGACTAATTACAAATCATTGGTCGTTGTTCCTGTTTGCGGACCGATCACCAACCATCATATCCTCATCTCATTCAACCTCATTGTCATCATGAAGTCCTGCAGTACAAATGACGTGAAGATTTATAATTTAAGTGCCCAAAAAACTCTTCCAGACTGGATCAGTACTAAAAAACGAAAGCAAGCCGAAAAGAAAGATGTTGATCTTCGAAGACGAATTGAGCTCATTCAAGATTTTGAGATGCCTGGTGTCAGTACAAATATACAACTCTCTCCAGATGGTGATTATATCCTTGCCACTGGAATATACAAACCTCGAGTGAGATGCTATGATGTTAAGAACCTTTCCATGAAGTTTGAAAGGTGTTTCGACTCAGAAATTGTTAAGTTCTTAATCCTTTCTCAAGACTACAGCAAGTTAGTTTTTCTTCAGTGTGATCGGTACGTCGAGTTTCATGCCCAATATGGAAAGTATTTTCGATTACGGATTCCAAAGTTTGGAAGGGACTTGGCTTATCATACTCCCTCGTGTGATTTATATGTGGTCGGTACTACGAATGAAGCCTTTCGACTGAATTTGGAGCTTGGACGCTTCATGACCCCGTTGGAAACTGGAGCATCATGTATAAATAAGGTTACAATTAATCCTATTCATCATCTAATCACTTTCGGGACTCAGGAAGGGACCATAGAAGCATGGGATCCTCGAAGTAATACAAGGGCTGGATTACTTGATGTGGGTCTCAATGCTATCACTGAAGATACAGAGGTCAATGGAATACCCTCAGTTACTGGACTGAAATTCAAGGATGGGATCACATTGGGAGTAGGGACAGCAACGGGACAAGTCCTGCTCTACGACATCCGTTCCTCCAAACCCCTCATCGTCAAAGATCACTTCTATTCATTGCCGATCACAAATATTGAATTCTTTAAGGAGGAAAATCTAGTATACTCAATGGATAGCAAAATTGTAAAGATCTGGAATCAATCAACAGGAGAACCATTCACAGCTGTAGAAGATGAGGCCGATTTCAATGATCTTTGCGTTGTACCAAATACAGGGATGTTCTTTGTAGCAGCCGAAACTAAAAAGATGTTGAGTTACTACATCCCAAGTATTGGTCCAGCTCCGAGATGGTGTTCATTTTTAGACAACTTGACGGAGGAATTGGAAGAAACTGACATCCAAACTGTGTATGATGATTTCAAATTTGTCACGGAGGCTGAGCTCCATGAGATTGGATTTGGGCATTTGATTGGAACTAACTTGCTGAGAGCTTATATGCACGGGTACTTCATGGACATGAGACTTTATAGGAAAGCTAAAGCTGCATCTCAGCCTTTCGAAATTGGAGAATTTAAGAAAAAGAAAATCCAAGAAAAATTACAAGAGGAACGGGATAATCGGGTCAAGATAAGTAAGCTCCCTAAAGTCAACAAGGACTTGGCCCTCAAGTTTATCAACCAACCACCCAACACAAAAGCAAAGAGTAAGAGTGGGAACCTTCTGGAGGATGATCGATTCAAAGCCATGTTTGAAAACACAGATTTCCAGATTGACAAAACAACTGAAGAGTACAGACTCCTCAATCCAGTCTTGTCTAAAATGGAACGAAGGACAACACAGAAATTAGAAAGTAGCTTTACTCCAGTTGGAGGTCAAGAAGACGAGGAGGAGCCAGAAGGTAGACCCAGTTCAGAGGATGATATGGATGAAAGTTCTTCAGATGACGAGAGGAATTGGGTTCAGGAAGTTAGGAATGAGAGACGGAAATTAAAACAAGAAGCTTGGAGACGGGAGCGAGAAGAGAAGGCCAAACCAGAATTCTATGAAATCAAAACAGGATCAGAGTTCAAGGTGTCGGACCTTCAAAATGAACGTAAGAAATTGTCAAAGATTAGCCTAGAAGAACGAGTACAACAGGAGGAGTCCACGGAAATTAAAGCCAGGGGCCCATTAGGAAGTCGAGAATTGTCATTTCGGTACAAGTCCAAAAGGAAAGATTTTCGAGAGTCTGCTCAACAACATCATGAAGAGCGAAGGAAGATACGACGATCAGCTGGAGGACTTAAAGGAAAGAAAAGTGGTGGATTTAGAAAATGAGCCTTTTAGATTCATCGTAAGTTGTAGTAATTTGTTCTTTTGTTTTAAATATATTTCTATTTAGTATTGTTATATGTTGACATGTTTGACAGTTTAGTTCGAATAGGAAGACTTTAAAAAAACATCTTTCAGGACAGATAATTGGAGCCTTCTAGAGTTGTTTTTCTAATCAATATTTCTATTCTCTTGTTAAAAACAACCAACAACGTAATGAATACCTTCATTAAACATTATCTTGCCTTCACAATCAATATTTTTGGAACTCCTTTCCAACTTCCAAAACCTCAATTTGCTCTAAAGCCACATTTTCTAGAATCATGTAGGCATTTCCTTTCAATTCATAGGTACTTGACAGATAATTGATAAGCAATACATGCAGATATTTTAGGTACCTACATACATTCACTACGACTGGGATTTACATGCACGTGAAAGATTAGGGAACATAGGTCATCATTTCATTTCGTTTTCCATAAAACTCACCAAATAGTGGTTATTAGTGGAAAAATATTGAGAACTCGGTACGAACTAATGCGAAATAGGATAATGATGACGATTTGGGCTTGAGCTAACTAAACTAGGGGTCGATGGA
>JAQIYE010000771.1:0-10805 GCA_034699765.1 Xenyllodes armatus
AAACAAAAGCTTCAGACATACAGCTTTTTTTTTTAAAAATCCAACATTACTTTTCATTTAACTTTTCAGGATCTACTGAAAAATGAGGATTTATTTCGATTTAATCGGGGTGACGGATGACGCTTTACTTCTCTGATTCGGAAAGATCCATTAATTAGTTTCTCACTCCAGGACGTATGTCATCATTTATTCTTTAGTTGATGAAAATCTTTCATTTATTTTGTTTTCTTTTTTATTAAGTGGATGAGTTAGTCAGTCAGTTAATCCTGACCTAATTCTCAATTGATAAAAATGTTCCGATCCAGGATTGAATGAGGTTTCAAATATCAGTAATAAAAGAACAATAAGGAAGGGAGTCCTAAAGAGCATTGAAAGAGAAAGTTGGGACCCTTCCATTGTTCTCTTTAAGTGCGTAATTGTACTGTGTAGGGATGAGGAACAAAATTTTTAAAACAGAATATAAAAGGAATTTTTAAAAAAAAATTCAAAATTGAAGAAAATAAATGGACCATGCGACTGGGACACTTTTCGGTCATTTGGGTGATTCAAAATTTATGAACTTATTGAAGAGTCAGATCATGAATTTAAAATCTTTGGGAAATGTAGCCAAATGTTTAACAGTATAGAAATCATTTCTTAAACTCTTCGGCTAATACATAAATGAACCATTAAGATACATGTCAAAACCACATCAGAATTGTTTCAAGTTTCTTCTCCTATCGAAAAATAAACTGAAAATGTAACTTTTTAATGTCTTCTGATTAATCAAAAAAAATTGGAGGTGACAAACACATTGTTTTCTGATGACGCCATTCTATGTATCGCAATTCGTAAAAGAGCAAAGGAAAATAGCAAATACAACTTGCTGCACTTTAGACTTTAAACTTAATTTTAGTAATTTTTCTCTTTGACTTTTTGTTTTTTGTTTAAGGCAGGGAATTGTAGTTAAAAATATTTCATGAATCATAACAATAAGTACATAAACCAAGGTTGGTTTATAGTAGTACCTACTCTATCCAGTACAAATGAATCTGTTATTTTCCAATTCCTCTGGAGATTTTTGAGACTTTTATCATGTATTGTTTTGATGTTTTTAAAAATGAGTCAAGTCCAATTCCGAACAAGTGCAATCATTTTTTACGGGATTTTATAAATACGTTGATCCATGATTAATTTTGTTGACGTTCCAGCCCATAGGAAATTACTCATTTTTCTGTTTGTTTTTATTGTTGTATATTAGATGGTGGGGAGAGTTGTGGACGGGAAATGACTCCAGAAGGGGATGACCGGAAACCTGTGATGTCAAGTCGGAGTCCACCCCCACTCAAAGGTAAATTTCCAGGATTCTTTTTATATGTGAATGCTACTTATTCCGATACACAATCAACAGGGTCGTACTCATAATCGGTCAAATCAGAATTAAACCAAAAGTTGAACTTCCTGTTCCCACACATTTTGATGGTATATCACACCCCTTAGTTACAATCTAGATCCTGGACCAGGACCAAATTAGTTAAAAATTTGAAATTTCGGATCTGATAAATCTGTTTATTTCAATCAGATTGTGAAACTGAGAGAAGGGGGATAAATAGACTCAACTTCCGGAATCCCATAGATTGACCTAAGCCTTTCCCTTGTAAAATCAAATCTGAACTTGGTTGAGGCTTTTTGTAGTAGGATTGCTTATTGCTTGTATGGCCAAATCTTGAATCAAAATCATAAATTCAACCTGAGTGAGTGGGGGAAGAGGGTGAGAAGAATCCGGGTTCATGTTTCGCATCATGGACCATCTCATTCTCATCTTCCTGTTTTAGTTTGTCAAATCGGATTCTATTCTGTTTGTCTAAAAAAAAATAACTATGGACTTTGTCCACTGTATAGTATAAGATAAAATTGGGTGTGTCAAACAATAAAGTTAAATATTGAACTTCCTCTGTTTCACCCCTTCAGAGAATTAAATGGAGGAGTGTACATAAGAGTAGATGGGGCAGTGTGAAGGACCTCTTGGACTTTTCAGTAATACTGGTGATATTTATTTGTTAGAACCAAAGGGTAAATCTCCCGGAATCAATTTTTCTGATGTGGGAAGGGGAAACAAAACCTTTGTTATCTGGGGCGGAAGTTATTCATAATAAGTCCCCTACTGAACTTTCATCAAGAGGTTCGGTTCCTCAAATGTGTGTATGTAAATCTCAGTTTTCTCCTTGGCATTTTTCAAAAAACTGGATGCAGGGCCAAGCTATGACTTTTTTGCCGAACAATTATATTCAGGATGCAAAATGAATAATTTCTCAAGTGAGTACATATGGTCGTTTCAGAGACTCGGAATCATATGTGTATTTTGCCAATATCTGTGATTTGAGTGTCTTTTTGAAGTCAGTTCAATTCAGTTCAGTTCAATAGTTTTTTATTAAGATGTGACAATCGCATATAACATGGTTAACACGTTGTCAGCTATTAAGACAAGGCCTTAAACTGATCAAAGGGTTAATACATATATGCTAGGATGGACAGAAATCCCAGATCCAACAAAAACTTGACATTACTAATGTAATACCCACCAATGAAATGTTAAAAGTTAAATCCTTACAATTTATTAGAGATGCTCAAAGGGTCATCAAATTTGTTTCCGCCACTGGCGACTGGCATGGTACGAATGGGCCATGGGCTCCAAATAAATAGCCTCGGAGGTTGTTGATGGGAAAGGAAGGTGAGACGTGATGTACTGAACTGAGGACGTAATTGGAGCAGAGGAAACATTAGGAATTCTAGTTGGAAACCTGCCTTTGTTGTTCATCAATCCGTTTCTTCTCGGAGGAAACCAAAACTCTCTTTTTTACCATTATCATTTTTATTATTGTTGTTAAGCTAAAAGGAGTCTCTCTCATGATGACCTACTAAGGGTTGGGTTTTGGAAACTGGCTGGGATTGGGATGCTGGTAATTGTCCCTGGCACCAGTTTTTGCTTTCGCGCTGAGGTGGTTATATGTATGATGTTGATGTTAGTACAAGTTACAATGTTACAATAATGCCAGTGCTGCTAACGGACCCCAAACCTCCTCCTAGTGCAGTGTTCCTCATGATCATGCCTTTATTTGCCATGGTTCAAGTCACACAAGAATGAAAAGCCAGTTTCATGAGTTCAAGTCGAATTCAACTGATGAGGATGATCATACATCGAAACAATAGGGACGACGATTTAAACAATGTATTCATTCTCATATGAATAAAAACAGTGGATGAGGTAGCCAGGCAGGCCACTTGAGGAGATGGTCATTTTCATTCATGCATATACATTTATGCCGGACCTTAAAGGGGGTAAAATGGAATGGACCCTTCATAAATGTTTATTTACCAGTTTCCTCTCATATAGTATTTTGTACCTGGGTCTGTCTCCCAGTTTGTCTCACTCATTCATGACGTTTTTTTTAAAAAAAAACACACAAGTTGTTTGTGTAGGATGTAATTAGCATATATAGGGTATTAAAGCATGGACTTAAATCCGGGACAGGGGAAAAAGTACGAGAACCAGACCCTGAAAGATAATATGTAGTTCAAATACAATGTCCAACGGCAGTAATTAAGAAAAGAAAGCTGAGAGAGTAAATTGCATATTGGAAATTTAACAATTGCAAAAATTTAGTTACTTTTTAATACATGAGAAAGTAGGGCCGGCCACCTAAGGAAAAATTGCGTAAAAACGGATTCTTTCGTACCCTTGTCTATTAAATAAGAATGACCTTCAGCATAGTTTACAATTTTTTATCAGTCTGTCAGCTGTTATTACAAAAATTGCATTGATAATTGGTCTTATCAGCCTCAAAAGAAATGTCACATCTCCTTTATCTTATCCCTAATGTTTGAGAGGGCAGTAAATGAGGGAAATGTATGGGTGTAAACAAAAGCGAAGTAAAGGTCAAAGGTTAAAGTTCATTTCATATTTCTGTAAAGAACATTTCAGCTCTAACCTCAAGGGCACTAGGCCATACCATGAAAACTATAAAATTGACAACAATGGAATAATGACCAATCCATAAGAAGACAAAGGCATATGTTGAGTCCTTTAAAAATACAGGAAAATTCAAATCCGCCAAAAGCAGACCTTACCAAAATATCTTAATTTTGTTTGTGGCTCGTCGGATTTTTTTTTCTCCAAAAAAATAGACAATTAAAAAACGTAAAAAAAACGACCAAACAAGTTAATTAAAATTAAAATTTTAACTTTAAATGGTCAAAGGTCAGCTGTTAATTTTGATAAAAGACAAAAAAGGTCATTATTTGATTTTTCATCATTTCCATATAGTTAACCACACTGCACAGTACAGTGCGGTTGTAGGACATTGTGTTAGAGTGATTCCACTGATTAATTATTTTGGAGAGAGGTCAACATTATCATTATCATGGCATCGTCAGATGAGGACGAGGTCATTCTTCTGAGGTCTGGATCAACCACTCCTGAGCCTCAGAGCTCTATAACTGACCCATCATCACCCCGTCATCATCATGATATTTCATCTGTAGAAATATCTAGCTCTGATGATTATGACTCTGACTCTGATGACTGCTCCAAGACGCTACCCTTACCACCCAGTCATGCTATGTCAGCAGCTATGGTGTCAAGCTCCGACTCAGCCACCGATCCTGACTCCGACTCGACCTCCGATTCTGACTCTGCATCCTCTTCTGACTCTGGCCACGACTCCTATATGTCCATACCAATACCATTCAGGCGTGCAATTTCAGCAGGTGTTTCGTCAAGTTCTGATACGGCCTCTGTTTCGTCTGACCACGAGTCACCCAGGCTCCGGTCAACCCGAGCGGCAGTTTTCGATGAATTACCAATGTCAGAGGATGGCATACAGCATTGTTATATCATATCACGTTCTACTGGTCAGAATCCAAAAGAAGAACTTCGTCAGTTTCTAAGGAGTCTTGGAATTGCTACGGACAATGACAGTGAAGACGAAGATGAAGGCGAAGGTGAGGTCAACAGATAAACTCAACATTGTTATAGGGGGCATTTGTAGTTGTTTTTCAAGAAGATTTTTGATAATTTCACGTATGACCAGTTACACCATGTATTAGAGTTAGAGTTAGCAAAAGTCCCTTGAGTCACGTCACAAAAGGAGGCTATTGGACATGATGCTTTTGAGTCTTAAAAGATAAGATCATTTCGATTCAATAAACCTCGAATAGCCAAAAAAGTTTAATATCGAACCTAAATTTCGGATCTGGTTAAGCTCTGTTGAGGCGCTTTGCTTTTGATCCTTCGAGTAAATTAACAAAAAATATTAACAGCTAATAATCCAATTTTGTTGACCTTTAACTGCTAAATCCTACATATTGGGTAAAACTGAAGTATATATATCAGTATCACCCTTTTGTGCAACATCTATTTTTTTCATTGTTTCGGGATTCATATTTTTTCTCAAAAAACTCATAAAATCGTACATAATGTAATATATCCATTTGATGAGAAATTTTTATAAGAGCTCTCAAAAGGAATTGTAGGAAATAAATTAGAGGATTTGGGGCGAAAACAAAACAAAAATATCTAAAGGATTTTAATTTTTTGGTAGGATATAATAAAACAATGCCTAAACTAAAGTGTATGAGTGAATAAAAGCTCGGATTTTATGATGGTTAACTATGGCAAGGATGGTTTACCACATAAAACAACAAGTTTTAAGGACAAAAAAGCCCACTTTTTATTAAGTACGGTACGACCATCAACTAAATCTAAAAAGCTTAAGCTTTAAAGGATGGATAACTAGTAACTGAACTTGAGAGTGAGTGTCGTAAAGCTCTTCATCTATGTACGTTTGTTTAATAATTCGGATCTTTTTTTATTTAAATGTGCTATGTTCCTTGATATTTCGAAAAATTAGTTTATAAAACGATTAGCTGAAAAAAGGCCCCGATAATTTTGTGTTTACAGAAGTGATTAAAAAATTAAATACATGAAAATCTAAAATGTCAGTGGGCTTCTTGCTGGATACGGTCCTGATTATGAGAGAAATCCTTATATTCACATTACCACACTAACGGGACTTGTCCTCTTATTAAAGAACAGGAAAAGCTTGCCCTTGTTTAGTTTTGAGTTATTTTTTTAATTTTTTTTTAAATATCTTAAATCTTGGATCTGGTGGGTGGAGTTGTTTTCTTATGGTCTTTCACGTTCCACTTTTCCCTTGTCTTGATTAGCTTTTTAGGTGAGAGAATTGCAATAAATAATGAGGGACTTTCTACTTGAGTTCTTCTCGTGTGTGTGTCTCATTTTTGATGGTTTTGAAAAGGATTGAATTCCTTTTTTGTTTGAAGTATTTTGCAAAAATCTTTCTTGTGTTCTTCCGGTTGTATGAAAATTACAATTCTGGTAAAAAGAAAAGCTTTCACCCATTCAAAATCTTAACTTGGTTTTATGAAATGAAATTTTAGCTTTGAGATTGAGATGGTTCTGTCGTTTAATCCCTGATAGAAGAGGCCACTCAACTCAAACTCACATGATGATGAGACTTGATAAAGTTTTAGTTAATATGAATGTGGATTTTAGTTATTTTAGCACTTTAGTAGGCTAAAGTACTGTTACAAGGAGAAAGGGTTAAGAAAAAAATTAGGTTTATTTTCATCGTAGATATCTGCATCTTGTTTGTTTGGAACAAGGAACGTTCCCACATGATTATTACATGATTGATTTTCATGTGTCCGAGTACTTGATTGATTTTAAGGCTCTGTTTAAACCGAGTCCGATTTTAATTCAAATTCGATTCGAGGTTAATTAACTTTAAAATATGATCATTAGCTGAGCTTAAGATTAGACTCACAAAGTACATATTAAAGTCGAGTCAAGAATGGTCAGTTGGAAGTTTTTGGTATAGTTAACTATAGGGTATACTCTTAAAAATACTAGTCGGAGTCCGAGTCTTGTTTTAAGGAACACTGCTAGATACATTTCATACATTTAATTTCATCTTAACATACATGAAAGCGAATAAGAGCATCTGAACGAGTCCTGAAAATTAGAAAATGTTTCAATTTCCTTCCTTCCTCATTCATCATCTTATGAATCTGATCGGAGTTGCAGGCCTTTTGAGAAGAGTAGGAATTTTTTTTTCAAATCAGCGGATAGTTTTGTTCTAAAACTCCATGAAACTTTCAACTTCAACTTTGCAAAAAATGCGTTTAGTACTTTTACGACCAGCTAGAGAGAAAAGGATTAATGGGAGATATGTAACTAACACATATTCCATATCCCACTCATTTATAACTTTGTCTGATTTGAGAGGATTCAGCAACCAAAAAAAAATTAACTAAAAAATAATGTCAGTCAAATAAATAACCGGAAACTTTTAAGGCTGGGAAGATTTTTTGTTCTCATTTAGGATTTCGTGGACATGGACTTTTAATTTAACTTAAAGACAGAATGAGTGAGATCTCAATCCCAGGGAGGGGCTTGGTCTCGGGCCTTGTCTGGTCCTTTTACATTTCAACTTTTTTATAAAGGCATTTGCAGATTTTTATTATTGTAAGCTGTCTGTATAGCTGTTTCTTTATTCCAAGAAGAAGTCGAGAAGTTGCCATGAAGGGAAATTTAGGCCATGGAAATCCGAAAGGGGATCCCCATGATGATGCTGAGGGATCTTGTAAGTTGTAGTAACCTGTAGCTCGAGGATAAAAATTGCAAAATCTCAAAACCCTGAAGGACCTTTAGGCAATCATGGTCATCATCATCCCGTGAGTTTAAAAGCTTAAAATTTAAAAATGAAGGGAGATGGGGATGAGCCAAGATCCTTAAAACTAAATTACGAGGAAAAATGTATGTATGGCTTGGCTAGCTAGCACTAGCAAATCCTATCCGGTCAGAATCAGGAAAGATCATTACAATTAACGGACCCATCACGACTCTATTTTATTAAAAAGATAATGCTAAAATTAAGAGAAAAAAAACAAAAGTACATTCAACAATATCCTGCAAAAATGTATAAAAAGGAGGACGTTTGAAGTTTCATTCTCTACCGAGCTAGGTCACCCATATATCATATCACCCAAAGTTTAACCCTTTCTGCTTTCGTTTCCTTTTTAATTCACATCCTCCTTTAAAATATGAAAGGGTAATAGGAGTGAATGTAATGTATTTGATTGGGCATAAGTAATAAGGAGGAAAGATATGAGACATGAACATGAGATGGCCCGAAGGGATATTACCCTGGGATCAGGGTCATCTTCCTTTATGATCTCCTCCTCCTCGGGATCTCCTCGTGTGTCCTGAATCAAAAAAATGTTTTGGACTTTAAAAGTTTTTGATTCATTTATGGTAGTAGTGAGCAAATATTTGACTTAAATCCCGGCTAGTGAGTGTTTATTCTGTATGTAAAATTTGAATCCGAAAAAACATATATTTAGATTGCATCTTGAAGATATTCTTTGCAAACCTCTGCTTATTTATTACATTGATTCTACTGGATCATCATACAAAGATCCATAAGTAGAAAGAGACCTGTTTTTTACCTTGTAAATGACGTAATCATAGTCAGGGTGTAGGAATTGTCACAATTAACAAGTGGATCCCCCTTTTAATGTAATTTATTGAAATAACTAACACTTTATACTTACATTTACTTTTTAACTCTTTCCTTAGCATACAGACCACAATCTTTAACAAATTTCTTTTCATCAGCTGTTCATCCTTTATATTCATAAATCATTGAGAGGATGCTATCTGTATTTGTACATATTACTATGAAACTTTGTGAAAAATTGAATCTCGTCAAGCGGCTTATTAAACTGATGAGGACGAGACGATGAGTAAGTATGTGGGAGAATGATTTATATTGATCAACTGAATTACTTAAACTATGACTATTTCGGAAATTTCATGGAATTTTGATGGAAATTTACGATTATGTGTGGTTTTTAAACGTAACGAGTTTCAATGAGGCGAGGAATGATGAATGAATAGTTCCTTTGATGCAGTAAATAAAATAAACAGATTTTTAAAGGGTTTAACTTGAAATCCGAAACCGATAGGAATACGATAAGTATTTGTTAAAGTCAATGACTCTGACTCTGGACTTCGTCAAATCGTTTTTATTTTATTTTTCACCCAATTATTGTCGGATCTTTAACAAGAACATGGATAATTTTGAGGAAATGTGAATGTAAGTGGGTTTAAATACCACGAACTGGGTATGATTCATTCATAGTAAACATGGGTTTTTTCGGTACTATTTGTTTTCCCTGAATCAATAATATCATATCCAGTTTAGGTCCAATTCCAAGATATTTACTTTAAATTTAAACTTTTGGACGAGGGTCGACGGTCCACATTCCTTAAACATCAGGGTCCCGATAACAGAAAGGACAATGAGACATTTTGTAATTTTAGTTAAGTTTGGGATGACATTGGGATTGGGACCTAATTTGAAATAATGTGTTATTTTTAACTAAAGTTTGAACAAATGATTTGATAAGGGTCGAACAGAGACGAGATGCAAAATTTCCATTTCCGTTTAATGTCATCTTTGGATTTTTCTCTATTTCCCCTGGTCATTTGTCTCAATAAAATCCGTTAAACTTTAAACTTTAATCTCTCTCTGTATCATATTTTGCGCAGTTTTGAAACATTGACTGACTAATGAATGATACATCATTTCCACTTTAATTTCCGAATATAAAACTAAATACGTTGTTTTCTTGTTACAACTTTTAATGTATGCTGACTTTTTGTTTTGTATATCTTTATTTATAAATTGTGACATGAGTCAATTTTAAGACAGGACCTAACAAAAACTGAGCTCATCTTTGTTGATCCGAATTTTATGAGCTTAAAGGCGAGGGAGATATTTGGTTTGGTAAAGAGTTACAAAGCTCATAATTAATGCTCACATGATTTTAGGTACTGTTTTTATAAGAGATCAGACATTTGCTGATAGATTTCTGAGTCTTTGAACCAAGGTCCAGGGTCCAGTTCAGATTGGGACACCCGGGTTTGTCTTGTCAAATAAAAATGTCACATTTTTTAAGAAACTCATAATTTAATGAAGAATTAATTTTAAGACTTAACACCCTCTCATGTCTCTTACTATTCTGGAGTAATAAGTCATGTCAAGATCGAAGTTAGTTCTGAATCCGCAAACGATTTTTAACAAACGTACATTATAGAATTTGAGCTTTTGCTCTGGCCGGCTCACAAACAAGCTCATTCCTTCACATCCGACTCTTACATCTCCAATTGTAATTATGTTAGTAGGGAACTAGGAAAGGATTCACAAATTTCCTAAGGGTAACAGATGACTTATGATGATTTTGTATTCAAACATCTTATCCATTAACATTCAAAGTGTAAAAAATCAGGAAAGAAAATCATTACAACATAAACTGAAGAAGATTTTGTTGATGTTGACGTTGACTATAGCTTTCTAAAAATGCTATGAGATTTTAACTTTTCTGTTCTTGAGATGAGAACATGAGTTCTTCCTGCAGATTTAGAAGATGAGATCTGAAGATGATTATGATTGTTCTCTTGTCTTTATGATCATGGTGATAATGGTCAATGGGTGCGTTTAAGGGGAAAAGTTAGCAAAGACTCTTTTTTTAGAAAGATCCTGGACCAAGGAACCATTGTCTAAAAGAATAGTAAAAAAATTTTAAACCCAGTTTCTTGACTTTAAAAATGACAATGTATAATTCATTTTACCTATGATTTTAAGTTTCTTTCACATTTCTTCAAAAAAAAATCCATCATCTCATTCTTATTCATGCAAAATAATTTTGCAAAGTAATTTTGGAGAGAGAGAGTCTTTTTA
>JAQIYE010000772.1:0-10802 GCA_034699765.1 Xenyllodes armatus
ATGAAAGTAAACATAAAGATCCACAAACTGGTCGAACAGTTATTTAAATAAAAAACCAACCATTATGAAATGTACCTAGTTTTACAAAAAGGAATCTAGTAACTCTGTCTGAACCACACTTACATATTAGCTATGCAATGATTGAGCCAAACCGAAGAATTAACTAGAAGATGCCTGGAACGAACATGAATTTTGAGTTCTATTTCCAATTTGCCTTGAGCGAAAGTTATATAAAATCATATACATAGATAGAGGTCACGGAGTCAAACACATGTCCAGTGCAAGATTTTTTAGCAATATTAGAATTCAAAGGAGGACTGCAGTTTGTATGATGCACGATTTCGATTAAAATACAACATTGTGTTTCATTTTTAACATAAATCATTTATCCTTTTTTTTTAAGGCGACGAGCATGACGGGGGTGCTGCAGCTAGAGGCGCCGGTCGGGCATCACTCATGATTGCTCCTCCGTGTTCATCTGGTCCACAACAGGGCACAAATACACCGGAAATGGGAGAGTTATCTCGTGTAATCCATCTAAATCCTCAACCACATCACACCCGAGACCGATTCATTGGAAATCGGATTTCCACTGCCAAATACTCGTACTGGTCATTTCTCCCTTCCTTCCTTTTTGAGCAGTTCCGTCGATACTCCAATATATTTTTCCTCTCCATCGCCCTTCTTCAGGTAAACATTATGATTTCGTCGATAATTATTGTCCATATGCGCGTAATTGAAAATATACAGATATAAACATTGTCAACACTTTGAAGTTTACTAAATTGGATATTTGCATTATCAATACAGCAAATCCCAGACGTTTCTCCAACGGGGCGTTACACGACTCTGGTTCCGCTAATCTGTATTTTATCAGTATCAGCGTTAAAGGAGATTGTAGAAGATGTAGTAAGTAAATCATATGAAAGTATTCAATTAAAGATTCTTATAGGAATTTGTATTATAGTATTACTTTTGAACCCTTTTTTAAAAGAAACGACACCGTGCTGACCGTGAGATTAACCATCGAAAAGTTGATGTTCTCCGACATGGCAGCTGGGCTAAGGTGAGGTGGGACCATGTCCTCGTGGGAGATTTTGTGAAAGTTCACAATGATTCTTTCTTTCCTGCTGATCTAGTCATATACTCTTCTAGGTAAGGAACAAACGTTATTTATCATTTTGCTCATTAAGAAAACATTGATTTTTTTGTTCTTATTCCCCGTATCTTTCTGAGAGTTCTTGTATTTTTAAATTTTCAGTGAACCTCAGGGTCTTTGTTACGTGGAGACGTCGAACTTGGACGGTGAGACCAACTTGAAAGTCCGACAAGGACTTCCTGAAACATCTGGGATTTTAGAGGCCAGGGACCTTGCAGCCCTTACTGGAGTTCTTGAATGTGAAGTTCCGAACAGACATCTCTATGAATTTGCTGGCAAACTACGACTTGGATCAAATGAGTAAGGGCTTGATGTGACAAAAGCTTATTTGGTGATTTCATTAGTGCGTTCATGTAATTAAATATCTAATTTTTATTATGATTTTACAGGGAATTGGCTTTAGGGCCGGATCAAGTGCTTCTTCGTGGAGCGAAACTCCAGAACACCAACTGGGTATTTGGCCAAGTGATCTACACAGGACATGAAACAAAGTTGATGAAAAACTCTACCGCAGCCCCACTTAAGCGTTCAACAGTGGACAAGCTGACCAATAACCAAATCCTTGTGCTTTTCGGAATCCTTATTCTAGTCTCATTCATTTCTGCAATTTTTTCGAATTTCTTTGAGTCCAGTGCCGAGAAGTGGTACATCGATGGTTCGCGTACGTTTATCGTGATTATGGAATCATTGCTAAATTGTTTTTGATTGAAGCTAATTTCCACATGTATTGATGTTGTTTAGAATCTGGATTTCTGTCCTTTGCCTTCAATGTCCTTACTTTTGTGATTCTCTACAATAATTTAATACCGATCTCACTGACTGTCACCCTTGAAGTTGTTCGATTTATCCAGGTAAAAGCCTGAGATCCTTCAAGCCTTCGCTCAGCAGGAATACGAATAAATCATAACTAACTTTCTTGTTTCTGTAGGCAATGTTCATTAATATGGACCAGGATATGTATTACGCGGAAACCAACACTCCAGCCACGGCTAGGACCTCCAACCTGAACGAGGAGCTTGGTCAGGTACAATTCAATAAAATTCAACTGTAACAGAATTCAGAGTGCTTGAAATGACAAGTTTTTAATGATTCTGACTTTTATGTTTAGGTTAAGTATGTGTTTTCAGACAAGACTGGGACTCTTACCCGCAATGTTATGGAGTTTAAAGGATGTACTGTTGGAGGTCAAATATATCTTCCTGAGCAGCTTACTGAAGGCCATAACGAGTTGATTGAAAACCTTGTAAAAGGGCACTCCAGTGCTCCAGAGATCCGAGAGATCTTAACACTCCTATCCGTTTGCCATACTGTTATTCCAGAATACACTGAATCAGCAGTTCTTTACCACGCTGCCTCCCCAGACGAGCGGGCTCTAGTGTATGGAGCGAAGAAGTTAGGTTACGTATTCGAGACAAGAACACCTACCCATGTTTTCATTCGTGCTTTGGGAGTTGAGGAAACCTATGAGATCCTTAATGTATTAGAATTTACCTCCACACGAAAGAGGATGTCTGTGATCGTCAAAAATCCTGAAGGGAAGATTAAATTATATTGCAAGGTAATATTTACTTTCATAATCATTAATGTTTGGCTTGCCGAGACCCATTACCTGAGGTTTGACGACAACCTTTTGTATTTTCACTCAGGGTGCTGATTCTGTGATCTATGAGCGACTATCTTCACAACATAACTCTGAGGCTATAAAAGCCAGTACTCAAAAACATCTGGAAGAATTTGCCTCCCAAGGACTTCGAACCCTTTGTTGTGGAGTAGCTGAAATATCCAGCCAGTCTTATGAGGTATGCTTTGGGATATAAGTGTGTCATCTCTCTTACCTTGGATTAATTAAAATTTGCATTATCGTTAACAGGAGTGGCGGCAGATCTATCACAAGGCTTCCACTGCCATCAATAACCGAGAATTGAAGCTGGAGGAAGCTTCAAACTTGATTGAGACTAATCTTCGCTTGATTGGGGCAACAGCAATTGAAGACAAACTTCAGGACAAGGTACCTTACTGAGATTGAGCCATGAACCTGTCCTGTTTTCTTTTGTTTTGTAAATGCAATGACTGGTTTAGAATCGAGTTTCTTGTGCTTGTACTTTTCAGGTTCCAGAGACAATCGCAGACTTACTTAAAGCTGGGATTCATGTGTGGGTTCTTACTGGGGACAAACAGGAGACAGCAATTAACATTGGTTATTCATGCCGTCTGCTCACTCAATCAATGGAGCTCTTGCTCGTCAATCAGGATACTCTTGATGTAATTTTTAGACCGAACAACGGAGGTCTTACGGGAAGGGTCGTTCCGTCTGTCCGATGTCCGCGCTTCCATGAAAAAATAGGGCCATTTACCATTAGGTTAGTATCGCATTTTGCTTCGTTAGCCAAATAACTATATTTATTTGTGAAACCGCTAAGTTTTAGAAATGTAGTTGTGTGTGTTTGTAGACAATTCGGAAGAAAATTTATTTCAAATGGGAAGCAGTTTGGGGTATTTATAGGCAAGAATTATCAAAGTTGTCTAAGGTCATAAAACGACGGTTTGCGCTTGTCCGAGGCCAACCGAAGGACAGTTTAGAGTTGTCCAACGTGGACTTCCCACAGAAGGTGGCAAGTTTTTTTTATGCCAAAAAAGTCCCAAAACTAGACAGACATCCTGCCCAGCTTTTCATTGCGAAAGAACACAAATTAATTTGAGCTTTTGTACTATTATTCAAGGCGACTAGGGACACCATTCTGAGATATCTACATGATCTGGGTAAAGACGGTAGTGAAGGGCGTATTGCACGAGATAATGACGCTGCCGTTATTATTGATGGAAAAACACTAACGTTTGCTCTAACCTGTGACCTTCGAGCGGATTTCCTTGACTTGTGTACCAGTTGCCGTTCCGTGATTTGTTGTCGAGTTTCCCCCATCCAAAAGGCTGAGGTATATAAATATATATTCATGAATTTCTTGCATGGCTTCATCTGATAATTAATTTTTTAACTCATTTTCAATAATGCTAGATCGTGGAATACATGACGCAAAAAACTGGTGAGGTGACTTTGGCAATAGGTGACGGAGCAAATGATGTCGCGATGATTCAAAAGGCACATGTTGGGATAGGGATTTCTGGAGTTGAGGGTCTGCAAGCTGCGTGTGCATCGGATTATGCAATCGCCCAGGTACTTGACATGAATTTATAAAACTCAGTTTATCTTAAAAAGGGATATTTTTATAGTTTGTTACTTTTCTTTTGACAGTTTCGATACTTATCCAAACTCCTGTTTGTCCACGGAGCCTGGAACTACGACAGGATGTGCAAACTTATCTTTTACAGTTTCTACAAAAATATATGTCTGTATATTATTGAACTTTGGTTTGCCATCTACTCGGGATGGTCAGGACAAATCATATTTGAACGATGGACAATTGGATTCTACAACATGGTAAGTACAAGTACATTCCATTCCGATTTTCCACTAAAAATCACTGAAAAGGTCAATAACTAATAGATCTCTATGCTTCTTTCAGTTTTTCACGGCAGCCCAACCAATTGCCATGGGTATTTTTGAAAGGAACTGCAGCCAAGACATCCGACTCCGTTGCCCAGTCCTGTATCGACCTTCAGGGAGAGCCTTCTCACTGCGGCTCTTTTTCATTTGGGTTGGAAATTCCATCCTTCATTCCATTCTCCTATTCTGGCTCTCCTACTTTGTAGTTGGGAACGGAATGGTTTGGGAACATGGTCGGGATGGAGGTTATCTTGTGCTGGGCAACTTTATTTATACGGTTTGTTTGCTTAGTTATCCAGCTACTTTATAGGAAAATAGGTTTCAGGATTTTACGTTTCGTTTTATTGTACCAATTTTAAATTATCTTCCACAGTACGTGGTTGTTGTAGTTAGTCTGAAGGCTGGACTGGAGACTAAATCTTGGACAGTTTTTACACACCTTGCCATTTGGGGATCCATACTCCTCTGGTTCACTTTTCTGCTACTATACAGGTACTTGTCTATTTTTACTTTCTACTTATAATTAAAAGTAATTCCTCCAACTAAAGTTTGTTTGCCATTTTATTTTCGTAGTATCGTGTACCAGTTAAATCCTGGTGGGCCTTTTGGAGCTGAGATTTGTGGAATCGGACTCATGCTAGTTGCGTCTCCGGTCTTTTGGTTCGGCCTCATCCTCATTCCTATTACTACGGTCCTTCCAGATACTATCCTCAAAGTGTACGTTTTGAATCCAAGGTCATTCTTTAAATTTAAACATAGATGCCAGTTTATGAGATTTCCTACTTTTCAGGATCCAAAGCACATTCTTCCAGTCTTTAGAGGACAGACTCCGTGCTAGTGAGGTCTTAAAACAAGACCCTCAAAAGGTCCTTGCTGAGGAGAAGAACAGGTTTGTATTTGTGTCTCACAAGGTGGTATGGTTCTTGAGTGGAAAATTGTTTCAAAAGAAAAGTATATGTTTTTACAACGATTTAGTCAAATCATTTGTGTATTTGTACCACTGTTCTCGATTCAGCTGGGGCACCTATTTCAAAACTTTATGTGTAATCATTTGGTTAGGTTTTGTCAAGGGGCACTGTTCTATTCTTATCTTTAGTAGTAGGAATTTTGTAGTTAAGCTTTTAGATTTTATTTTAGCACTGTCATGTCGTGCTACGAGTTGCGGTTCTCCATAAAATAATAGAAACTTTATTAATGCTGGGGGTAATGAGAATTTTTGTGTTTGTCACTGGGATCCAATTTTGATTCCAGCACCTCCCAAGAAAGTACTGACGGTGAAAGAAGTTTGGATCATCCAAGTTCATCGCTACAGTCCCCATCATCTAGCATTCAATGAGAAAATGGCTCATACAATGAAATGAAGCTTGACCCTGCTGTTGATGACCTTGAAAGTTGAATCCTTCCTGTCCAGGGCACCTCGCCAATATACCCCAATCTCAAACATATTAACCGTCCGAACTTAATTCTGATGCATCAGTTTGTGTGATCATATCCTTTGAATTACAAAATGCCTTGATGAAGGTGTTCATTTGGGCTTCTGCTTTCACTTACAGCTCTAGCCTGTATTTCTATTACATTATCTTTGTATATTAAACTCAATTTTATTGAATGTGTATAATCTAGTATTAAATGTTTAACTTTGTTGTGTAATTTTTATTCTAACCTATCTTGGCTTTTTTTAATCTTTTTTGTTATATCCACCGAGATGGTATGTGTTGAATTTATTCATTCATTTAATTTTGCAGGATTATGTGTTGTTTTGCTTTGTGATGGTTTAACGGTACCGTGTACTTCTTTTAGAAGGTTCTGAATCCTGAAAACTCTTTAGGATTTATATCATTTAGGATTACTAACATATTTTGTGTGTATGAGTAACTGCATGTGATAGAAAAAGTACTGCTAGGTCCTGAATGTGTTTTATTGTTATGTTATTATTATTAGGTTTCAATCCTTTGGTCCGGCTTCAGTCTCAGCATGTTTGCTCAGGTACAAAATTAGATGTGGAAACTTATCATTTAAGCTCATATTTTTAATTTTAATGATTGAGCGAAAAGAGTGGTGCTCCTCAAGGCGATACGAAATGGCTCAGCATTTCCATGAACTTGTAATATTTACTCATATATACATTTCCGGAGCATGTGGGCTAGAAAAAATTTAAGTGGTTCATTCAATATGTAACAAGCATTTGAATTGTGATCTCAATGGTGTACCTTTCTTTGTTGCAGACCCATGCATGTTCTGAGACAACTTGTTCGTTGTAAGTTCTCTCTGTCTCCTCAACATTGACGGCACTTGTTTTTCACTTCCTTACCCCAATAAACCCTCTTTGCCCTTTGACCTGCAACGTAGAATTAACCTTAGTATAGAATACTCCATGTCTAATCAGAGAAAAAGTACAAAAGCCATTTAGACTCTTATTAGTGCTAATACTGTATGTAATTCTAACTTTAAGGAACAAAGCAGCGTCCAGTATTTGTTATCTAATTGTTCAAAGGAAGGTATTATTATACATATGTAGTGGAAAATCGCTTTATGCTTGTAACATGTACTGCCGTGTGCCCACAATGTATTTCTTATTATAGTTTAACTTTCTATGATAGTGTCAATGAAATAGAGGTTATGGTTGTAAGAATTCCTTAATGAGGTACTGTGTGAATGAATTGAGTGATTGACCCCTGTGGGTTGGTGGTATCCGTACCCTGATCCTTTTTTGGTCTTTGGTTTTGGTTGATTCTCGTTTAGACTCAGTGAGACTGTCCGTTTACTCCGGAATGTAAGAAATGTATTTAGACGCGCAGCTGAGGACAACGCAGTAGACATGGAGTTGACCCGTAAGTCACTTGCTTTTCACCTACTTCCTTCCTGCCAGGTCAAAAATCTCCTCAAAATCTCCTCCTCTTCCTTCATATTGACCTCTTGCACTACAAAGTTCATGGTGGACCTCAAAACAATGCTTCAGTGTTTACCCTTGTATTATTCTTTGACGAATTTAGATGGATACGCATTTTCTCAGGAAGAGAATGGGGTCGTCACTCAGACTCAGATCATTCGAAGTTACGATACAACAATCCCAAAGCCTGAAGGGATGTGAGGTCTTTGTGGTTGGAGATGGAGGTCAGCACGAGGATACATCTTTTCAGGTCCACAAGGAGGGAGCCATGAATTGCAGACTTGAAGATCCTATGATGACCTCTGAAGAGTGGTTTAGATCTTCTGTTTTACTACTGAACCGGAAGTTCTTATGTGATAATTGTTATTTTTTGGTATTTTGGGTGCTCTTCAAGTCAAAAGCCTACTCTGATGATTAAGTAAGCATTTATTCGTGGTTCTGCCTTGTGAGACGGAAAGATGACATAATCCAAATTATTGAGGGTCACATTGAATTTGATCGAATTCACATTACAGTATTACTTGATTCACGGTTCTAGCCATAAATTATTAATATTTTATCAGAGGATCTAGTTCAGAAAATATTTATACAGACTCGTGATTGTATTTTTCTTTAAAATTTCGTATTTTAAGTTTTGTTGCTTATTATTCTGTAATATTTCGGCGAGAAAAGAACAAATAATATAATCAAATTACTTAAATGTAGATCTCGAATTGCCTCAATCAGTAGTTTCAATGTCATATAAACATGAACTGCTTTATTCATTGAGTTCTCAAAAGTGAGCCCATGTCTCATGTTTCCCCATTCAAATGGGTCCTGGAAATATAATTTACAAGTGTCGAGATAATTTTCGTACCCAACTTATTCAGCTCGTTATAGTCAAGGACTAGTCATACAGGCATTTCACAAAATTCATATAAAATAGTCCAAGATTAACAGATCAGGTCAAGTTGAAGTTACACTTTTTCAAAAATTTTAAGGTTGTTCCAGCTGCTGAACCATGCAAGTCCTCATCCACAAAACCCACTTTTATGGTCGGATGTTGTATACTCCTCGTCAATAATTATACCATCATTTGGATCATGCATAAGGGTTCCTTCATAAGGACCCTCCTGACCCTATACTGAAACGGAACAAAAGGTTAAAGGGATCTGATGAACAAAACATTTTGTTCTAAATGATTTTGAAGCCGGCCTGTAAGGAAGTAACTATTAAAGGCAGGATAACGAACGAGGGAAAAGTTGTGGGGATGCAGATGGGAAGTGAGATGACAATTGAAAGGTTTCTCTCGGTCTTCTGAAAACAGAATCAGTCGAGTCAAATCCGGGTCAACAGGAAGATCTCTCATTTTAAGAACATTGTCGATACATTAAGAACTGAGAGTTTCTATTTAAACAAAACGATTTGAAACAAGACTTTGTTGAGTAGCTATGTGCAATTCATAAGGGCATAATACTGAAAATTAAATATTTGTTTTTCACAAGAGACGGCATTGTTTAAAGAAAGAGTCCTCCTTTTACTTATTGACATGCATGGATGTAATTGTAAATGGATGGGATCGTGACCAAAGGATCACCGCCTTCTGTCTTCCACGAGTACCACCCACTAAATTTTTTTAATGTTTGTGGATAATTAATAGGATTTACTATCACACTTGACTTGGGGTTGTTTCATACATTGGGATAGTTGGAAACATTTAGACAGTGGAAAAAGATTTCTTCCTTTGAACGTTTTTAGCATTCTATTCTATTGTGATTGTGAGTTTAGTTCTTCAAAGCCCCTTCTTAACTTGAGGATTAAATTTAAATTCTAGACTCAAAAGTGTGACATTTTGCATTGGTATTTGGACCTTGCAAAAATATTTATACAGTTAACGTTTATTCTTAAAAAAAGGATTTCCAAGGATTTTGTTTGAGTTTGGTCTTGGTCTCTGTCTCTGCAATAATTTAAACGTTGCTAATCCCAATTCGTTTGTGAGTCGCATGTCGCATCTCTAAATTTTGACATAAATACTTGAGTTTTGCTTACGGAAGTTTTAGTTATCTATTATCTATATATAAGACCTTGAAACTGTGATTTTGTGCTTACACGATACATTTACATATTTGGGTTCATATTTCAACTTGTCAACAAAGGACTGAAAAACGTGGAAACATTTTTTGGGACTCTAGAACTCACCTTGCCCCGAAAGGATTCTTTAACACAGTCTGGATTCCCTGTAAATTGGATGGAATTTAAGATTGAAAGGTATAAAATCATGAATGATGAATAATATTGAATCGTTTTGATATTTGTTAAATCTTCCTTGATTTTAAAATCATGAATTACTTGATGTAAAGGCCATTTCATTTTGTTACTTTTGGGGAATTGGAGAAGATTTTTGCTTCCCTTTCCGTTGAAATTGAAACGAAGTCAATTCACAAAGTGGCTTGTGTGAATTGTGGGTAATATTTTAAGGGTATATAATCTTTGTTCATTGCCCTAAAAGTCCTATAAAGTGACCCTTACATACATGCTCGGACAATAATATTGTACATGTACCATTTCATTCCTGGCCATTTAGTTTCAGTTATAAAGTAAATTATATGGAGAGGGACACATATGTCCCATTGTTGTGTTCATTTCTATTGTTCTTTTATGGAGAAGGACGAGTTCATCCTCAAAGCATCTTGTAAAAATAAGCTACAGATGAATACGACCCTTTCCTTTCACTTGTATCTACAACAATCACAATAAGAACACAAAGAACAATCGCAAATGCTCAAATATGGTAGTGATGATGCCTGAAGGGAACTCAAATCCAAGGTAGTTCTTTCAATTTCAATTTCAAGTCCATATTTTTTTCAAAATTTGGTTAATTCAATTCAAAATCCATTTTTGGAATCAATGAGCTTTTGTTTGTTATGATATTTTCTACAAGATTTGATTAAACTTGACTATGAAATCCAACGGTTTCATAGAGATTTCCAGGGATTTGTTCACAGATGTTCGTTATTTTCATGATTATAATGAGATAGCCCTGAATGATTTTATTTGTAAACTTTGGAATCTTCTTAATATTATGAAAAGTGAGAGTAAAAGGTACTTTTTGTTGTATCTTATATTACTGTAAGTGTACTTAGGATCTTGGGCTTTGCGATAAAATCATGTAATGCAGAATACGGTGATCTGAGGTTAAATGTTAAATGGGCTTGATTCCACTAATTTGAGTCACCTGAACTCCATAAATGCACAGAGCACAGAACCACAAT
>JAQIYE010000773.1:0-10801 GCA_034699765.1 Xenyllodes armatus
CCTATTCCACCACCCCATGCCCCTATCCCACTACCTCATCCCCCTGTCCCATTACCCCATCCTTAATGGTGATCTAAGGTAATCTAAAAACGGCGATTTAACTATTTAGTTTCGGCCCTTCGTTACACTCTGTGTTTAACAGTTTATTTGAATCTGTTTCCGTTGATGGAGCATCATGGTTTTCCATATTTAAAGGAGAGAAAGTAAAGTTGTCAAACTCAATCCACTGGACTCCAGAAGGATCCGAGAGGACTCAAAACTGAAGAGTGGGCACTTGAGATTTGTGTGGAAGAAGTGTGAATTTGGTTGGACTATCCAAGATCGTCAGAGATCTCCGACCCTTTTCACCCGTTTCCCTTTTGTAAATTCAAATTCAAAGGAAAGAGAAATAGATAGAGAGCCTACTTTCCCTCAGCTCCCTTCCTTGTATTAGCCCAATTCTTTTCTAAATTTAAATTGGCCAAGATACTTTGAACTCTAAGGACTTCGTAATTAGCCTGAGTGCTTTCTCTGCATAGGCATCATTTCAACTCAACAGTAAGTTCATTGAATGGAAGAGCTGTTGGATTTGTACAAGGAAATCAAACAAATAATGTTTAAATTTAAAGTTCGACTTTACACTCCAAACTCAAATAAAAGGATAGGAGAAAACTTGATAAATTATTGAAATTTTATCCGACTTTTAAAAATGAAGGTTGAAATTAAAGTGATTTCATGGTCATAACACTGCTTCCAGTATTTATAATACCGTATACGATCTGACTTTTGACCTCCGAATTTATAGAATTTATTACACAAATTCTCACATACCAAGCATTCTACAAATACAAAGAGACTAACCGCTGCATTATTTCAAAAATCTCTCTAGTGTTCCCGTTTAATTGCGAATTTTACAAACGTAACCATCGTAGATATTCTTTATGATTGAATTCGATCCGACTATCAATTATTGCCTCTGTTAAATTAGTTACATATGCCAGGATTGCACTTTAGCAGTGATGCAGTTGATCCCTATTTGTTAGACTCTTTTATAGCTCGTTTCAATTTAAGCCAAATATAGGGTTTTAGAAAGCAGAATTCGATCCAAGGCGAGGGACAAACTAAATTCTGGGATCGCATTTAAATTTAAATAAGTTGAATTTTACAATCCTAAAAGTCATACAATGAACATGTCCGTCAGTAAACTACGGTTTATGGAGAGAAGTCTATAATAAAAGTAACCCATTGATCTTATAACCAGGAAATCAACAAACCAACTTTGAAAAAGTCCATTATAGAAAAACAAATAGCTGTTGGTGATGATGAAGCAATAAGCAAATACAGATACACATCATGCATTATTTGTGAACTCCGAGTCTTGTCAACTTGCCAGGATATATAATAATTTGTTATTTTCCTAAACCATGAATGAAACCGGGTAGCAGAAAGGACAGGGTTGTTTTGTAGTTTTGAAGAAGAATGCTTCAGTGAATTCACCCTCAGCATTCAAGAGAGCAAAATATCCAATTTAAGTTGAAGGGTAAAGGGTGTTAGCTCGACATAAGCTTCATTTTATTCCTTTGAGAGGGAGTTCATTTTGTCCGTGGAGCTCCTTTGAAGAGGGGAAGAGTTTATACCATTTTTGTTTGCAATTAATCAAGGGGTATGATTATGTGGACTGAAATATCCAAAAATGAAAAACAAACTTCTGACTTAAAATTCTAAACTACTCAAAAAAACTTGCCCCTTGAGGGGCAAGCTGAACCGATCATTAAGTAGCCGTTGTGTTGGTCTTTGAACAACCATAGGCTGTCTTTTTGTTGGCCTTTCAACAACCATTAACTGGATTTTAATTGGCTTTTGGACATCCATAAACTGATTTTCATTGGACAACCTGACCATAAGTTCCACATTCGCCTATACAAAGAAAGTCCGCAGAAATCATCAAACTGATTCTCAACCTAGACAAAGTTCATTAGACTTGGAGGAAGCAACTAAACAAATTCGAATTCCACAGAAATCACTAATCTGCTTTTCAGCCTAGATAAATTTTACTATGTAAAGTATCTGGATATCATGACCTGTTAATTCAATCATGTCGCAAGCCAAAAGTTTGCTTGTAATTAAACATCGAAAGGTCGCAAATGTTGTTACATCTTATTTAAAATTAGTTTATTAAAGTTGTAGCTTACTTTATTTAAAGATGTTTCAGGTTCATAATTTCATGCTTCATCGAGAAAAGGGCAACCAAGTCTCATGACTGAAGGACCGCTTGGTTTAGGATTAATGAGATTAGGAATCCTTTGAAACTAAACCACCTCCGGTCGGTACCATGCTTCATTTCCTATTTCTTAAATCATCCCTTCTCATCTTAATCAGGGGCACCTTTATGTTTGTCGTTCAAGTTCAATTGTTTCAACCCGTTGTAATTCTCTTTCGGTGAAGCCACCAAACGAGCTCCTTTATCAGCCAGCCGGTCTGTAAACAAATTTTGTATTCTTCCATAGTGTTCCATGCTGCAAATGCTTCCCTCCCCGAATGAAAAGAGGTCAAAGCATTATTATTAACTTGTCTTCATTGCTATCCAACATGAAGCTACAGATTTATGAATGAAAGTTGGGTTCTGCGTAGCTCAGGTAAAGGTCCGACATGTGGTTGCAGTTTCTTTTTGTAGCATTTTACTTTTTTTCACGGTATTGTATTTTGTAACATGATGATATTTTAAATGCATCATTAGATAGGGTATGATCCCTTCAATACCATGAAAGGATTCCATTCCAAAAGAAAAGTTTATTTGAATGAATGAGATGAACCCTATTAAACCATTTGACATGTTTCATCGTTCCTTGGGTTAGATCCGTGTTAACAAATGAGACAGTAAACATTATGATCTTCTCATTTAACAGACCAAAATGATATGGATATTGATGGATTTCTTTTGTGTTTGACCGCAAGAATCCTTCCCATTGTTGTAGATTTTATGTCTTATTCAGAAACATATGTAATATTTGTGTATTCTGTACTTTTTCCTTAAACAAAGGAATGGATCCTAATTTGCGGTTGAGTTGCTGTAAGTTGTAAAACATCTCCAAAACTAAAATACATTTTTAAGCGATAATTAAAGGTTCTACCAAAAACAGGTTCATTTGATAATCTATCTTTGAAATAATTTCATTTCGAAAATCTGTATGAGTGCCTTGAGATATTCGTAGATCCCACGAGATGACTCTTTTGTGTCTATTTCGTAGCACGTTTCATTTAGACTTCGGCTAGATGTACGGCTTATAAGCTATTGGTATAATTTACTTCCTTGAAGCGCAGATAAATTGTAACATTTTAAATTTGCCCTGTTCATTTTTTATTTCTCGCAATTTTTAGAATAGCATTTGAAGCGTTAAAAAGGACTAGATGAGGAATCTTCCGGTAGTCCTTCATTCAAGTAAAGAACGGTATAATAGGCAACCTTGAGTTGAAACCCGGCATGTAAACACCGATTCCTTTGAATACTACAAAGCATAATCAAGGTGGCTAACCAATTATCTTTTATGAGAGGATTAGAATCAGATCAAGATGTTAAGGGTCAACCAAGGGAAAAGGAATCTTCTGGACAAGAAGACCTTTTCTTCAATATTATGGGACCCTACGACGGGGTAATAAACTCTCTTACTATGTATTAAGATCACAAGGATTCTAAAATAATCCCGGACTTCATAAAATACAATAGAATATGAAAAGATGAGGACTTCCAGTAGGCCGAGTTTATTCAGTTAAGCTCTAGAGTCTGTTTTTGTAAAAAATATATATTAAGCTCGGCGTATTTCTTTTTAAGTCCATTTGAGGGTAGAACAGTAGCATCCAGTCACCATGCAGTATAACCACTTACCCGTCGTTTAGTCGCTCACTTGAGCTGTTCTATTTCTCTATAAAATAAATCCCAAACAATACCTTTCCTCAAAATGACCTCATATGTGATTATTTCATACATGTACTTGAGAAATCATTTTTTTGAGTCTTTCCTTCCATTGTCCTTTTGAGACGTGATCCCGGAAAGTAACTTGTTAAAAGACCAAATAACATGTAGTAAATCTCATGAATGTTTGAAGTAGGGGAAAAATATTTTGCACCCAACTGTGCTCAATAATTCCAAATCTTTTCAACAATGGGTTCTTTTTGGTTTATGATCTGATGATGAGCCTCATCTCTTTTTTTAAATACTGGACCTTTGTAAGCGATTTAATGCTCGAGCCTCAAATTCTCCACTTTTTCAGCTCAAACTCAATAGACAGTCCATAGGGTGCCTTTCAAAATTCAGGTTGGATGGACAATTTTAATTTTTGTTAATTCGGCCATATTATATCTATACCATTGATATCATTGTTATTTGGTTGATCTGTTGGAGTTTGGAGTACCCATCATTGTCTCTCATTTTCTTTTGCCTCTGAAATTTTTTTTTTCCAGTCTAAAGTCAATGATCTCTAGCATCTGCTCTGATCATATTTAAAATATCTGGATGACAATATGTTTAAAGATGAGAAAAAGTTTTATTTAGCCACAGGGTGTCACTTGTAAAAGTTAACAGAGATCTCTACTCAATCAAGGATAATTGTTCCCCAGATGGAAGCGAGGATCCATTGATTAGATTTCAACGGTTAGGTTAAGCTTTTCAAAAATTTTCAAACTTTTTTTTGGTTAAGAATAGTACACTCTCAAGACTCATCAGAAAGTATCATCACTGTGTAGACCGATTCAATAGAGTGAATGGAGGGTGATGTCATTACATTATTAACTTGAGAGTGATTTGATCTCCTGGAGTGAGACACAAAGGATTACAAGAGTTTGTATGGATTTTATTAAAGTCAGAAGATGAGAATAGGAAGATGAGATGGAATTGGATCTGATTCTGATTGTGTGAGAGGACAAACTATTGGAATTTGGAATTCATCCCAGCAGCTCTTAAATGAGGATCATGTTGCGATGTGGCTTCATTTTGCACTCTATTAAGTTTTGTATAATTTATTTTTTTATTATGACTGTTTAGGATGAGAATGGAATTCTTCCACACAAGCTCAGGCACGACATTATTACTGTCAAATCATTTCTTTCACTTTTGATTTAAAAATCATTCGAGTTTAAATACCTACAAAATTTCGGAGCCTTTTGTAATTTCATGTATTAACTTGTGGGTGTTTTTGAATGAACAGTTGGGAAAGAAAAATGAAGGGATGGAGTGAAGAAGGGTGAAAACTGAAAAAGATTTCTTATTGCTCGAATTTCTTTTTGAATTGGAAAAAGTTTACTGACAAATGAGTCATAAAGATTAAAAAATTATTTTCAATTATTGGTTAAGTTATGCTTTAAGTTTTTTGTTGAAACACCAAACCTACAATACTCGACTTATCAGTTAAAAATGTAACTCTAAATTTCAACTAATTTTTGTTTTTTATAAGAACTGTTATTAAATCGTATTATATCATGACATTTAAAAATTTAAACGTTGAATAAGTGCAATTTTCTAGAAACAAAAAATAAGAACTTCCAGGCTCGTAGGTGTAATTAAATTCCTTTACTAAATTGTTTCACATTTAACATAATTTATTTCATTTAACTTAAATGTAGTGATCAATACTAGCCAATCAGGAACAATTCACTCCTAATTAGGAAGAATGTAAATTTTTGGATTTATTTGTAATATACAGCATATACAGTAATTCTAATTTATTCATCTACCTAATTAAAGTTACAATTGATTTGCAGTGTAAAAATTAATGCTTGTTTACTGTTTCACTGGTCTTCTTGTATTTCTAATCATAACCCTTGTATTCTTAAATAAAAATTTCTTAACAGTCAAACTACCCTTGAAACTAAAAGACTAAATGTAACAACAACAAGATTTTAAAAGGTAAATTCATTTAATTAATTAACATTTAATTAGATGTCCTGGCGTGAGAAGTTGGTCCCACTTTGCCATATACACGTCGATCTCTTCCTTTGTACGAATGGGCATATCAAGACAAGACATGATCAATTCAGGACTCCAAAAATTCTCCACCTTAAGGTGATGGAACCAGTATGGATTGATCTGATACGGGAAAATAGGAAGACCAATCCATGTCTTTTCAGCATTTACCAATGTGAAAGCATTACTGGTTCGTGGGAGACCACTTTGCCCCAGGAAATTTTCCGTGATGTTGAAATCGATAGCTCCTGAAGTCTCATCTCTGGACAAGTGATCAACAAAAATCGTACTCAATCCAGGCATTGAGGTCAATTCTTTAATGAAAAGGTGGTTGATCCTCGTATCCTCAGCTTCAGCGCCCATTTTGATAGAAATTTCTTTTGGCTCAAACACAGTTTTGAAATCTCGAATAAAAGACTCTGAAACCTTGATTTCATTTAAGACAAGGGAATTAAGAGCAATGGGTGTGTCATTCTTAAGAACTCCCTTGTCTAAATATAAGAAAGTACTCTTGAGGACCAATGTGTTTAAAGTCTTCGGGAACAAATCAAGGTGGACACGGATGCCAGTTAGAACGAGGTCTTGAATCTTCGTACATCTCTTCATGACATGAGGCAAGTTAACGGGAGCTTTATGTAGGTTTAAGCTTCTAAGGGTCTTTGGGAAATAATTGGAGTTAACTGTCGCGTAGGCTAAGGTCAATTCCTCCCAAGAAGCAGCCTTGTAAAGTTCTTTGAGGATCTGATCGGAGAACGGGAGCTGGGACACAATCCGTTTCTCGGTCCAGTTGATCTCGAGAAGTTTTGAATCCTTAAAAATGATCAAAGTGTTGACACGTTGCTCGTTTTGAACGTCCACGAAAACGAGACGAGAGAAAGTAATTTGGGTAATTCGGCATGGGAGGGTTCTGAGTTTCAAAACAAAACTGTTGAGTTTAGGTAATGCAACTTTAGATCGGGGGATTTTGGTAAATTCGATATTAGTGAACTCAAGACTTGTAAGGGACTTTGCTCCTTGTAGAGCTTGAACCAGAGTGTCAGGATTAAAGGTCACATTCGAAATCTTCAAAACTTGGAGGTTAGACAAATCAGTAAGGGGCAACTGACAGGAGGACGTAAAATTCTCCAAACTTCCAGGAAGCTTCAGGGTCACAGCTTTACCATAGACGGTTTTCTATAATATAAAGAAAATACAAAAATGATGAAAATTGTTTGTCCCAAAGAAATTTTTTAGTGTAAATTATACTGTATGTGCATACCTCAACTTCCATTGCCGGTCCGGAAGACTTCTCGGGACGTTCAGTCAAGTTTGAGGCAAAGACTGTACCATGTGTAAGTCCCACGACGATCATGACGAGAGCCAGTATAGAGATGTAGGCTAGGGGCCGCCACTCGGCCATCACGAAGTCCAACATGGCTCTTCGCCAACCATGCCTCCATACTCCTGTAATATAACAAAAAACAAATAATTGCTTATATTTCAACTGTTTAAGGAACTTGGGCAAAATTATCGCCCACTTAAAAAAATAGATCCTAACTCTGATAGTATTATGGCATATTGCATAGTATTGTTCAAATACCGTGATGTGTTGGTGGCGAAGATCGATTAACTCCCCAGATGTTAGGCATATGCACATTGACATCTCCTTTAGGTCTAACACGAAATTTTATTTGAGTTTTCTTGGGAACACAATTATCACTTTGTCGGCCTTGGTTGAGAAGTCCATTATTCTGAAATGTTAATCAAAATACATATTAGTAGCCAATCTTCATTAGTCATTTCTTAAATGTAGTATTAAGGTGTTAATCTGGATCCGAATCCGGAATAACATTAATTGATTTTGAACTTACTGAAGACATTTTTTAGTGAATTGGCTGAGAAAATTGGAAAGTTCGAAAAAAAATTTCAGTTAGATTGTGGTCGCTGGCTTATGAATGGATTACTTCAATGATGATTGACAATGGTCGTATGGTTGATCTGAGTTTTTAGTCTCAAGATTTTGGCTTCAATTTGGAAGTGAACTCTGAGCTTGGACATGAGAGCATTATATAGGGATTTTCTGGATGACGTAGTAATTTAGAAAGGAGGAACTTGTATTAAAACGTCACAATTAATCACTAGTGTTAAATATATGGCAATGAGTTTAATATGTCAATTTAATCGAAATAGTGAAAGGATTGTATCAGGCCACTTTTTAGAACAATGGAATATGTTTAAAAATGTATGTGGGTTCCTGGAATCAAACAATGCTCTGACGTGGATTTCATCTACTTCCTAGTTCTAATTATCAACAATGAACATTTAAAATGAAAAAAAGGAGTTTTAAGAGGTTAATGAACTTTGGACTTTGTACAGTAAAGTGACACGTCATAAAACTACCAAAGGAATATATTGAAAAATTAAATTTGGGAAATCACACGAAAATGCATGGATTTATGAATTTGGAAATACACTGTATTTAACAATATAAATCCAGAATACTGAATTTATAATTTTATTGGAATGTTAACGTTGTATGTACTGGGTACTGCCTTAGCAAATGCTAACTTTAAATAAATATTGCTGTTTGAGTAAATGAATTGTCTTGTACAGCACAAACTTAAGGGTAAAATTAGGTCATCCGTCATCCTTTGCTATACCCCAATAACCTCAACTATTCTACATCTTTGAAGGTTCTACAACTAGGATGATCACTCCACTTTTTCAGAACTTCAATCGAAGAATGAAATCCATTAATGAATTCTGAGCTAATGAATGAGAAAATGAAAATACTACATACTATAGCAATAACAGCAAATTCAGCCGCCAATAGTTTGGTACTAATTTTCCAAAAAAACGTGTGGTGTGATTATTTTCATTTTATACTAACACCAGTTAGAAATCAATAAATTTTTATACTATTTCAAAATAATGCTTCTTGTAAAATTCCTATCAAGAATAGCTCTTTTGGAAAATCTGTGACCGTGGGCCTTCTCGAGCGATGAATCTTTTCAGAAACTATGATGGCTAGATTGATATTGATAGGCTCTTGTCCGCCTCTGGAGTCAGTTTCAGTTTCTTCCAAAGATTCAAAAAAGAACGGCTAAGCTTTTTATTACAAATTTGGAAGTTTTTCATTAAAATGAACTCAAATTACTAAAACAGATATCATTCATCAATCATTCTTAATCCAAAATTATACATTTACTACTTTCCACTTCTCCCTCAAGCACCTTACATTTAAAAATCAACTTAATTCAGATGTTCTTTGGACAAAGGATCCATCCACACTCATTCCAGATGAAAATGACAACTCATATTGTACTTGCACAGTATTTAGTGTTCTGCTGACGAGGATGTGATTGAGATCATCAAGTGTCACTAATGTGCTTATGATGAAAAGTTCACGGAAGTATTATTATATGAAAACATATGTATGAATGCAAGTATTCATTTCATAAGGGCCTTTTACTCCTAATGCTTTATTGAAGGAGAGGGCTCAATTGTGCGAGTGTGTGGAATTTCATGGTCTATCACCTCTATTGATTGGAGGAAAAAGTGACAAAACACCTTGCTTCAGAGATTACATCCTTCTACTGATTTTAAGCCCTATCACATCACATCACGCCTCTATTCTTCCTCAGATGAAGGACTTTGAATAACCAACTCAAAGTTCAACCTTGGATCCGGAAACAAATATATTTTATGTTTATGAGAAGTTACAGATGGTGTCCAAAGAGAAAGTTTATTTTTTGGAGAGTTGGGAAATGAGATGGGCCAATTGAAACTTTTATTGTTATTAAAGTGTGTTTTGCCGATTTGAGGTATGAGCGGATGGAATTCAGATGAAAAATGTGAGACCGTTGTCGCTGAAACTCCATTCTCCAGAATCAGCTTAAAGTGTCAATCTTTAGTAGATTTTCTAACAGGGAAAAAGAAGAGTTTTTCATTAAAACATTTGATTTGATTTATTTATTTATACCCAGTGCAAAGATAATCAATTACAATTACCAAGCACCCACGAATGGTCTTACGCTATAATGAATCTTAATGCTAATTGACAATGTCCATACGCTTACATATTTTGTTTAACAATTAACAGCTCTTTCAACTTATTCTTAAAAATGGGTAGTGATATCGTACATTTTTAATTTCTTGGGGCAAACTATTCCAGTATGAAATCGATTTAAAATGAAAAGTTAAATAGCCATATTTAGTCCTAGGATTAAAGTTAACTTTTATTTTTGCCAGCCTAGAATTACCCTCAACGGTCCCATTTTGACTGCCCACATAGTAATCCTTAAATACTTCTAATTGTTGATTCATATACAATTTATATATAATACAAAGCGTCTTAAATTTACACATTTCTTCTGGCATGAACCATCCCAATCTAACAATGTCCTCAGAAATCCTATCGTATTTTCTTTTATGTAACACTAGCCTAGCTAAACATCGAATCACCTTTGTAATAGTATTAATCGAGCTCTTCTTTGCTGTCCCCCAAATTGGGGACATGTAAGAGATTACAGATAATACTTCAGCCTCAGCAATTAATTTTAGGGACTCCATAGGAATTATATCTCTTATTTTGTAAAGCACAGTTATTCGATAATAACATTTCTTAACAATCGATTGAATATGTTTATCCCATCCTAAATCCATGTCAATAATCAATCCTAAACATTTAATTTCGTCACTGAAACTTATCCTAGTATCATTAATGTAACAATTCAAAGAATTAGTTAAGTTCATGTTATTTTGGCTTATTACAATCATTTGGGTTTTGTCTGCACTTAAGAACAATGAGTTATGTTTAGTGTAATTAACAGTATTTCTCAAATCACTATTGACTCTATCCTGTAATTTATCTAATTCATTAATGCT
>JAQIYE010000774.1:0-10790 GCA_034699765.1 Xenyllodes armatus
ACCAAGTCAAGCTGATGTCACTTTTGATATTGGGATTTCCCAAGGCAAGGAGTAAATCAAAAATTGATTTTACCTCAATAAAAATCATGTTAAATCTAAATTTAATAAATAACTGATAAGACCACTGATAAATTTGTCTACTTTCATTTGGTTTTACTTAAACTTTTTGATCGAAATGTTAAATTATTTAATCTGACTAGCTATGAAGCATTAGATTCAAGATACAGGCAATTCTGATTTGGGTTTGAAGCGACCTGAGATCTTGAGAATCTATAATGAAGTCAATTGTATAACAGTATTCAGATCAGACGATATAATTACTCAAGTTACAATTTTAGGAAAATGTATTAACCTAGGTTCGACTCAAGTTACATCTTTCATATACCCCAAAATCTTGATTTTATAAGAATGGTCAGTAAACCAATTAAATTCTCATAGAATGAGGTGCTCCATATTGACCGTTGCGTTGCGCGAGATCATATATAAACTTCGAGCTTTAATACATTTAAGTACGCACCATTGAGATGTAAAAAAATATCTCTTTACGACCTATGAACATAAATTTTATGCATCTTTGAGTTGACACTCATTCTAATAATTCTACTAAATGGCTGGCAATGGGCTTGGAAAGAATTATTAACGATTTGGGGTTATGTGGGACGTAGGACTGCTCAGTTTACATCTTAATATGAACTAATTAATTTTTCCAATACTAATTGCACATTTCTTGTAAAACCACGAGATTTTAGTACTTTGGAAGTTGAAGTAAATGAGGCCATGTCCATTTGTCATGATAATCCTAGATTTTGTTTCATCATTAAAGTGTCAATTTAGACTTGGAAAATCATTTTTAATTTCTTTAGCTTTTCCGATAATTGCTAATTGTCAACGATTTATGTACGTACAAGAAGACTTTTGTGTCCACAGCTTCAGGACGTAAAATCTTGGATTGCTTGATTTGGCTTTCTTATTAATTGTCATCCTATAATTTAAATGTATTCCATTTGAAATGATTTGAAACGGTCACGGTGTAAACACAGTTTCAACCCGTCTCATTTTTCCAGACATCATCAGTTATATCACGATGTCTTTGAGGCATCAATTTAAATCAATCAACTGAATTACTTCAATTAAAATGAACTATAATTGAAAAGCATATGATAATAACGCAAATCATCCTTCAAGTTCTATTGATCGAAAAAGTCTTCAATACTGAATGATAGGAATCCTCAACCTCCATCTGATTTTATAGAAGGAAAGAAATTATACTACACAAGGCCACAAGGAGTACGAGCTACAACTATAAATGGCGAAATTCATCATCGAGTCTAAACTCATCCCTGTCCTCTCCTTGACTGTCCTCACTCTTATTGTGCCAATTATTCAAACTCAAGGTCAAGGGTCATCAACGTCTGGACTCGCGTACGAGGGTAAAATCAAGGCCTATGCCCCAAATTCTGAGACTCCTAACGTTATAGACTTCCACACTGGATTTACTGTGACCACAAGAAGTCGTCGAGACACTGAACCCCAAAAAAGCACAAGAACGGAAGTCTCTAAAGTCAGTGGTTTAGTCACATCTACAACCCTTGTCGGCATTAACAAAGATATGAAGGAAGTTTTCAATATTAAGGGGACCTTTGTTAATCATTACAGTGTTCAGGCTGATTATCCTGAGTATCAGAACAATGAAATCCCAGAATCAACTAGAAAAGAACATTCAGAACCACCTAAATTTTTATTTACCGGACAAATTTCCGTCAAGTTGGGAGACCATGTTGTTAGCGTCACTAACGTGGACTCCGCCCTAGGAGTTGTTGAGCTTCAAAACCGATTGAAACGAGAATTAGATTCTGGTCCAAATGTTGATATTGTCTTTACCATCGAGGGTAAAGTTGTTCCAGATAAGCCCCACCGCCTCAACCCTTCCTTATTGATCAAGTATGAATTGGCCTTCACACCTGCTGAACCTGGTACAGAGTCTAAGGATTTCCTTGCAAAAAACATTGCAAAACGAAGGGAACTCATTGATGGAACAATATACAACATTGAAGGGTCAAATAAGGGTGCTGTAGTAGCCCTACAGTTAGCCTTCGTCGAAGAAGAATATAAAACATATTACGATGATGAAAGTTCTGCGTATGCTCTGGATGAAAATGATCCTGCTTTCTCTGGAGTTGGGACACCAGGACCCAATACATCTCAACTCAAAATTGGATTCAATGGGCTGTTGAAAAGCTATGACGGATCTACAGCTTTCGAAATTGGTTTGGACACACATTTGACAAAGGAGAACGACGAGTATTACAGGGATGTTCGCTCCGCGGGAGCACCAGGCGTTGGTTTTACTGCACAAGGTGAACTGGTGATTGACGCTGGAGAAGATGAACCAAGCCATGCTGATGTAACTTTTGATATTGGGGTTTCCCAAGGCAAGGAGTAAATTATAAGTCGATTTTAACTTGAGCCAAAATTATGTTAAATCATTCAATGTAAATAAAATTGAAGAATTATTGAGAAAATGCAACTTGTATAAAAATTTCACCTGCCCATATTGATTGTTAGAATACAATTCAAACCATTTTCATTAAATTAGACACTTTGGATTTTTTGAATTGTTAATAAATTGAATCAGAAATTTTAACCTCATGAACGACACAGTGATTGTTACTGTGATATTGATATCAGTAAATTTGTGAAATTCTGATGACCTTCCAACAATTTATTTTATTCCAAATTCGATGCCTGATCCATATGCATACAATTGAGTTTACTAAAACCAAATGATCTTATAATAGAATTCATTTTAAAATTCATTCATTTTGATTCTTTGGAAACCGTTGAACTTTAATAAGGTTATCTGTCATCTCACTCTGATAATTCAACCCAATGGAACCCAGTTGTATGAGCTGGGTTGGGCTTGGGAGTAGTTGGTTTGTGGTTGTAAATAATTGGAGCTGGGTCACAGGATGAGGCCGACTGGGTCAAATCATTAAAATTGATTCGAGGGTCATTGAAGCCAACGCCAGTCATACCCGGGGTAATGGTCCTTGAGTTTCCTTTACAATTTGATTGATCATACAAAATGACACAGTGACCATTGGTTTCAATATTTGAAGCTCGTCCTCCAACGTCTGGTTCCAGGGGAAGGTTGTAACACGAGTTGTGGAAGATGTCAAGTGGAGTCCTTGGATATCTTGCATCTGAAACGAATGTCAAGTATACATTTTGTACTTAATTGGTCTTCAAACTAAATACAGCCAATTCGCTAACAATTTATTAGTTTGGACTAAAAAGTGTGTAAAAATTACCACCAATGGCTCCACCCCAAAGAATGGGCATAAGATTAAAGTTGTCACAGGATGCAGCTGAATGAGTCACATCATTAAAATTGATCCCAGGATCATTAAAAACTACTCCAGAATAATCTGGAGTCAATCTTCTAGAGTTTAAGGAACATGAGTATCCATCAAATAAAATCACACAGTGTCCATTGTTTTCAATTGATGAAATTCGGTTCATTGGGTCTGGGGAGAATGGGATATCAATACACCAATTGTTCTCAACATCAATTGGGATCCTGGCATATCTGTTATCTGTGGGTCAAATTCATTTAATTTTGCAATAATTATTATTGGCCAAGTTAAAAGTTTGATCTTGTATAATGTCTCAACTTACCCCCAACGCTTCCACCCCAAAGAACAGGTACTGATTTTTTGACCTGGGAGCAAGACGAAACTGATTTTGTGAGGTCATTGAAATTAATCCTCGAGTCTGTGAATACTACTCCCGTTAGGCTAGGCTCAACAATTCTATAATTTCCAGTACAGCCCGCTCCATCATAAAGTACAACACAGTGGAGATTATTCTCCATACTTGAAATACGATTTGCTGGATTTGCGTCAAAAGGGATATCAACACAACGGGTGGAATCTATGTCCACTGGAATCCTTGCGTACCGTGCGTCTGAAAAAATGTCGAATTTTGAGAAATTGTTCAAAATGAAAGCATAATATTTCGTGAATAAGTCAAGAGTTCGAATTTCTTGTAGTTTAGGTCACCTCCAACATTGCCACCCCATAGGACAGGAGCAGCACTTATCCGAGAACATGAAGCCACAGATTTGGTAACATCATTGAAATTGAATCGATTGTCTTGTAGTCCAAGGGGCCCTAACTCAGGGGTGATCATTCGAAAATTTCCCGTGCATCTTATCCCATCAAAAACTACGACACAGTGCCCATTGTTTTCAATTGTGGAAATTCTATTCGCAACATTTGAGTCAAATGGAATGTCAACGCAGCCTTGATTATCAATATCCACAGGGATTCTTGCGTATCTTGTATCTAGTAGGGTTAAAGAACCGACAATAATTATTTTTTGACCTTGATCTCATGGTTTTCTTTGAGACATGACCATATAAAGTTACCTCCAATCCCACCACCCCAAAGTACTGGGTTAAGGCCAAACCCAGAACTTAACAATGATGCAAAAACGATTACGGTTCCAACCGAGCCTGACCCCTTGGATTTGGCCATGGTGCCAATAATATGCTAAATTTTATTAAAGCACCTCTTTAAAGAAAAAACATTTACAAATTGGGTTTTAAATGTTAAGCTGATCAGTGCCTGCCAACTTCAGTTTATATACTAAGCGGTGTATTATCCACTCTGCTTATTTGGACCAAAAAATTTAGATTTGGATAAAAATGTCATAATATTTTCTTCTTGTAAGTATTGATTGAGGTCAATCTTCCCATGATAGCTTGAGGTCACTTTTGCTTAGCTTTTACCTTTAAAAAACCTAAATCAAATCATGGTGATATATTAGGGAACGATTCAAAATCCCAAGAATAATCGAAATCTTAATTAGCATTGATTTGTTAACAAAATGTATGACCACATCCCACATCCTGCTAAGAACTTTGATTGGTTTGACTAATTTAGTTGGGTTAAAAATAAAAACCTGTTGTTAATTTTTGATCTCTTTGGTTTCCAGATAAAAATTAACAGTTTTTCTCCAATGCATGCACATAAAGGTCTAAGTAGTAGATCAAATTATCAAAATCCGGAAGCACCTAAATTGGTACAAATTTGACGATACGACCTGGGATTAGAATGTGCTCCAGATTATTGATTCAATTTCTTTTTGGAGAACTCGGATTCATATAAATGTTCATGTTCTCTTAAACTTAAATGCCTGATACATTCAGTTATTTAGATAAAAATGTCTGGTGTTCATTGCATTTATCTGAAATTAGGTTTTATTGGAGTGTGGGTTGATCAAAAATTCCGGGTTGTCCCCTAAATCGGAACCGGAAGTCATTTTTCTTATCATCATCAATAGACTTTTTTGTTTTGTTTTCAAGATTCCTTTCCTTGGGCTTTATGATAGGCATATTCATAATAATATCAGTTTCAATCATATTTAAAACATAAATTGAAAATTCTCAACCTTTGTTATCTCTCAACACAAATTCTTTTAGGATCTCTTGATTTAATTTGACCAAATTGCAGATACCGAAAAAACGAAAACTTCTTCCTGGATATTTTTCTCATATCTTTCTTCCACCCACACCCAAAAAAAATGCTACTTCCTTCCTTCTCATATTCTAAATCTTCACACGTTGCATTGCCGTTGCGTGAAGAACTCTCATTTGGTCTTGGTGACTTGACTCTTTAGGATTTTGGATTGGAATGAGATCTCTGAGGAATTTTATATACACTATTTGTAGTGGTAGTAGAAGTACATATTTGAGAACAAGGGACCCTCATGTGCCTCATGCACTTCTCTATTATAAACAAATATCACATCTTCACATCCCATTTTATATCCAAATCTATTATGATGATAATGTGGGAGATGAGAATCTTACAAAAATTATAAGGAGGAAGGGAGAAAAAAACGTTATAAAAGATTTGTTCATTCATTCATTCATGTTTTTATCATTTAAGGTGATTGTGAGCCCTCTCTTAATTCTCAAAAGTTAATTTATTGTTTTGTTATTATTTTTATACACTGTTATACAAACACAAACTTATAGTTTGTTGTTTGCAATTCATTTTGAGGGGTTTATATTATTATTAATTATTAAGAATTTTTAAGGGAGGGGGTCACTTTTTGTAATTTTATAATCTAAAAAGACTAGAGGATTAAAATTGAGTTAAGTTTTAGGGGAAAAACTGTAAGAAAGTCCAGTTGGAAGTCGGATCATATACTCAAAGCAAAAGAATACTAATTATAATAATAATAAAAATAAACGACATAAATAGATTGCAAATATCTGGCATATCGAGGAATTTCTTCTGAGGTTGAGATTGATGGTAATATCAAATTAATAAAATAATAAATAGTTACTTCCGGGTTTGACCCCCAGGCTTTCGGACTTCGGAGCTTCGCTTCGGTTTTATCTAACTGAAAATAAAATTCATCAACCTAAGTAACATGAATAGGTAAGATCTAATATCAAATATCTACCAACTGGATAAACGACAAACGAGTACCATTCAATGCTTTAATTCGATAGATAATTGTACTGTCAATGTTTACTTTATTTAGTCCATCCATATGTGTCATTTGTAAATGTTTAAATTATTTTGATACATTCATATTTCTAGAATTACAAAACAGAAAATGAATGGCTGAGGGCTAAGAGACTGGATCTGGATTCACCCGAGACCTGAGGCTCACAATCCCGGTTGGGTTTGGGTCTTGGGGGTATTTACTTAACTTGCAGATCTCAAACTTCAAACTATCAATCAAGTCAGGTTATATAAGTCCTCCCATTCCAGATCAGCAGATCCCACTTTTTAATTAATTATGGGTAAGCGTGACTCAAATTTTAAAAACAGTCTGTTTTTAAAAGAAACGTATTTAATTTTTAACATTAATATACGTGGTCATATTTTTATATTTTGAAGGGGGTAAATCCAGTAAAAATCAAACGCTAGTGTCTGTACCAGTGGACTCTCGTTATATTGCTGGAGACTCAGTTGCATTCCAAAGGGCTGGTGTTGTGGTCGCAAAAAATTGTGACATCATTCGAACACCTTGTAAGTCTGAAATAAAATGACTAGCATAATTAATTATGTAATATGCAATTAATTCTCATGAATATGAACTTCTCCTATTTATTTAAATGTCTTGGGTGCACTTTATTACCCAAGTCTCAATAATACGTAAGATTTTCATTGATTACGCAAGCCAAGACTATTAAAATGAGATATTAATTTTTATGGTTTACATTTTTACAAAAATAGCACTCAGCACTTTTGGGCAACAAACCAGCAACATCAATAAATGCAAAACATTACCACAACAGTTGTCCTTCCAAAATTCCAAGGTCGAGTCTTTTGATGGGATTGGGAATAATGGTTACCTCAGAGGATCTCAAAATCAAGGCCAAGTCCAGCAGAACTACCTTGCCTCAACACCCAATGGGACAAACCCGAATAAGACGTTCCTGCAACATCAACAAAATATTCAGACCTTGAGGGGAAACGGAATTCAAGTGACTGGGAAGAATCTAGTTGCTTTATATGACTACAATTCAAGACATAGTCGAGACGTCGCGTTTCAAAAGGGAGATGTCCTTGAAGTAATTAACGACAGGTGAGCTGGACCTGAAATATTTGATTTGGATGTATAGTTATAGCAGATCAGAACATTACATTATGTTTGAATTTTTGCAAAAACATTTCAACAGCGACCCGGATTGGTGGAATGTGTATGTTATTCGAACTGGAGAAACAGGATTTGTTCCAAGGAATTTCGTGGCTCAAGAGAAATCAGTTGAATCGGAAGAGTAAGACCCTTTATAATGTTGATGCTCATTCTCTTGAAAAGGGATAAGGAGCTCTAGCTCAAGGGTTTAATGATTTTTTGTTCCAGTTGGTTTTTTGGCAAAATCTCTCGGCGGGAGGCCGAAAAATCATTAATGTCTGAAGAGAATCCTAGAGGAACATACCTCATTCGAAACTCAGAACAAAACCCTGGAGCATTTTCTTTGAGTGTAAAAGACTGGGAACAAGACAAATCTTATCATGGTAAACTTGACAAATCCTTATTGATTACAACTCATTTTCTTTCATAAGTTTAACTAATTGGTCTCCCATTCTTAACAATTATGTTGATTTTTTTTGTTTATACAGTCAAGCATTACAAAATTCGTCCACTCGACTCAGGGGGCTACTATATAACTGCCAGACTACTCTTCCAGTCCCTTAGAGAGCTCGTGCAATCATACTCCCGTAAACGCTTCTTCTCGAACTCCTTTTTCTAATCACAGATCGGTGGTGCATAAATTTTACACATTTTACCGTAAATATATGTTTGTGTAGGAAATGCTCAAGGGCTTTGCCACGTACTCACCCGCCCATGTCCAAAGCCAAGTCCTCAAATGTGGGACTTGTCACCCGAGACTCGAGATCAATGGGAGATTGACCGAAATGAACTTCAATTTATTAGAAGATTAGGTTCAGGCAATTTCGGTGAAGTTTGGTATGGTAAGTCGATAACAAATCATTAACCAATACATGCCGTCATTGAGAGATCCAAGGTTAGACCTTGGCCGGACGTTAGGCACTTTGATTTAATGCGAATCGAAATCAATTGTCATGTTTGAAGGTCGTTGGAGAAATGGAATGGAAGTAGCAATAAAAACCCTGAAATCTGGAACGCTAATGTCTGCGGGTGCTTTCTTAGAGGAAGCTTCCATTATGAAAAAGTTTCGACATGATAGACTGGTTGCTCTCTATGCTGTCTGTTCCACGGAAGAACCCGTTTACATTGTGACAGAGTACATGAGAAATGGATCCCTTTTAGACTACTTAAGGAATGGAGAGGGTCAGCATTTGGAGGAAATCGACCTTGTATACATAGCTGCCCAGGTAGGGAATTGACTAGTTGTGGAACCGTATCTTGTAATCGAAATTGCACTTACACACTCTAATGTCTTGTGTAAATGATTTGATTACATTCTATTTTAGATTGCAAGTGGGATGGCTTACTTGGAGGAAAAGTTACTAGTCCATCGGGATCTTGCGGCGCGAAATGTTCTTGTTGGAGATAACAATATTGCTAAGATTTGTGACTTTGGTCTGGCTCGTGTAATTGTTCAGGCGGATGAATATTGTCCTCGACAAGGCTCTCGGTTTCCAGTAAAGTGGACATCTCCTGAGGCTATTCTGTATGGACGGTTCTCTGTAAAATCAGATGTGTGGTCATACGCAATTTTACTGATGGAGCTATTCACTTACGGACAAGTGCCTTATCCAGGTAAATGACTGAAAAACTATGGACGCATTTGTTATTTCGAAAAACTACAAGCAAGTATTATTGACTCCTCCAATGCCCACGTGGAGGATGGAAGGTTCAAAGGCTTCGCCAAATGTGATTGAGATTGAAATGATTGAATATTGAATGAAATATTTGATTTTTAGGGATGAACAATCGTGAGGTCACGGACCAGGTCAGCAAAGGTTACCGAATGCCAAAACCAAATTCTGGTCATGTTTCGGATGCGGTGTATCAAATCATGCTACAGTGTTGGGACGTTGAGCCGGAACGGAGGCCTACATTTGAGTTTCTCAAACACTTTTTTGACGATTTCCCCGTGACTTCAGAAATCCCATATAGAGAAGTAAGGAATAAGGGTTCTCTTCATGCTTAGAAAAAAGAAAAACTTAACTGTTAGTCAACCTAATTCCTCGACTTGTTACATAATTAACCCGGTTACGATTTTAAGTCTAAGTATATCAATTTAAAAAATAATTAGGCATGAAGCTTGCCCTTTCGCATCGTCAGTATTTGAAGTAACTGTTACCGGTAAAGTGTTTTTGTACATTTATGGTCATCATATCTAACAATTTCAAATGGCTAGACTGTTCTTGAACTCTTTATATTCTCACTTACTAAACTGCCTTCTAAATGCTCTTTGGCTCAACATTTTTATAAACAATTTTGTTATGTGGTTTTCCCAGAGTTTTTAGAAGTGTAACTTTCTAGTGTTTCAAAGTTGTTTGAGTGTGCTAAAATAGCTAAGCTGAACATTTCTCAAGTTCTGCTCCTTAATTTAGCCAAGTATTTGTAAATTAGACAAAATGTGAGGATTGAATGTAAACGATTTAGTCATGCCTATATATGAGGTCCAACAAGGTTATCTACTGACGAAGTCTGTTTTTTGTACTTTTCGAATTAATTAGGCATGGGCGATATGCGAATCTTTTGTACTATAACTACAACTGGATGTTTCATCTAATTCTAGAATTTTCTAAAACAAACGTAACAGTTTGGAATTGTTGAAACATTTTATAATAGGTTGTGCTAAATGCTAGTATTTTATTTCCCAACCTTGCTCTTTTCCTAATTTAACTTTCAAGGGGAAAGAACAAGCAAAACATGTTAACATTTATCTCTGAGCACTTGACCACCATAATGGAATCTTTCATTGCAACGCTTTTATCTAGTCTCCTTCTCTCCTTAAGTAAACTTTTAAATATTTAACTTTTACAATATTGAGTTTGAGTGTCAATTGTGGTTGTTCTCTTGTCCCTTATTACATCATTGGAACAAATTGCATTTAATGATTAATGTCGAGGCCTGTGCGGACTTGGAAGTTGGAAGTCGGCTACGAATTCTACATTTAGAAAGCTAAATGAGTAGAACAATTAAAATTAAGGCGGGATGGGAGTAAAACGCACATTCTAGGGACCTTTTTTTTCAGTTATCTTAGAGCTTAAAAATATTTGAAGCATGGTGAACAATTCTATGTGCGATTACGGAGGGCCAGT
>JAQIYE010000775.1:0-10776 GCA_034699765.1 Xenyllodes armatus
ACATGGTGAACCCACTGTGGGTGAACTTTTGTATAAAGTTGCTTATCGCAACTTAATAAGTAGTATTTACACTATTTACCATTTACCAGCAAATATATTATTTCCCATAAGGTTATTTACCGTTATATACTACCATTATTTACTACCTGTTATATATACCATTTGAGATGTTCCGAAACCGAAGGATTTTTAGACTAGAGTAGGGTGTGGGCATAGGCAATCTAGCCTTCTTATTTTTCAGCGCGGTCTTAATGCGGCGGCCTTATTTTGGATGTTTCTATGGAAAATTGAAAGATTTTTTTAAAAATTAGTTTCCTTTTCTCGTTCTTAAAACGTATATATTAATTATTTTTTGTTTTGGCCTCATTTAATTTATCGGTATAAACGTGTATTGAAGCCAAAGTTCATTAAAGCGCTTAAATAGCACTTATATAGCGCTTAAACAGCGCTTAAATAGCGCTCAAACCGAGTTTAAACAACACTGAACAAAGCTTAAACAGCGCTAACAGCAATAGCGCCCGGACTTTTTGGTCTCAGTCACATGTGTTTGAGCTTTCTGAAAATATTTTCCCAAAATTTTCATGCCGATTTCGACTTTGTTGCTTTTTCTGCTACCATATTAGCAATGGCAATGCCCCTACCCTCATCCAAATATTATTATGTATACCCTGTATTAGAGGTCATTTGCTTTGTTCAATGCGAATGAGGAGGCCGAGTGCTTGACCAGAAGACCTGGGTCACCATTGAGCTCTTGGTCGTCTTGTCGACGAGGATTTAACATGGCCGTGCCGTAACGTCCATGGAGCCACCTGGGCCAGCGCCTACCTAAAATGATTGTGATGCACAACATATAAATGTAAAATCTTGTGAATGATTAGAAAAATAAACTAATAAAAATTGGACATGTTATGAAAACGATTCCGCAGATTTCTTTGACGAGTCCACCTTGTTTTGTATAATAGAGCCTATGAGCATTGTAATATTCATATATCACCTTTCGCCATAGTCAAACTTTCACAATTAATTTTTAGTTGCTCGCAAGAATAAAAACTAATTCAGAGTAGGATCCACATTTTTCAGAAAAGAAATGTACAAGCGATTTCCTCATTTCCTGCCTGTATGTGTAAAGTCCTTGGAACTTGAGTTGAATTGCCTTAAAAGACTGCTGTTGCAAGAATATCAAGCGTTCGTTCGTGGTGAAGTTAAACGACCTTGAAGTTTGTCTTTTCTAAATCTCTCACAACCCGAATCTAAGATGGCCAAGACAGCCGGGCTGTTTGTGAAAATCGTATAGGAAATTATTTTGTGACTGCGACTTCGTTTTCTAACTTCCAAAGTCCAGCACCTGACTTCATTCATTTCTGATTCCACAACGTGTCCGACTTGATTTTTCAATTATTAGAAAATGCAAATTTGAAAAAATTGAAAGTAGAAATATACATGCTAGATTTCTGAGAATTTTTTGCCTACTCCTCTCGAAAAAATTGTCCTTAAAATTCGTCTCAAATCATAATAAAATCGTCTCAAATCCAATAAATAAACCTAAAAATCGTCTTCAAACCTTTGAAAATCCTCTCAAATCATAATAAAATCGTCTCATTTAATTAATAATTGTCTCTAAACTAGCAAAATCGTCTCAAAGTTATTAGAAATGGTCTCAAATTACAATTAAAATCGGTTCAAATGTATCGCCCGAAAACCCCCTGTTTTCATCTTCTAGCATGCACATTTCTACCTTTTGCAGAAAAAAATTAATGTTCAAAAGCAGTTTGGCCCTTAAACATCTGGCTCTGTCCTCCTGCAAGTTGTCACTTGAGGTCGAGGTTCGCAGGTAAGTTAAGCACAGGATTTTTCTCTTTCGGGTTTGCAAGTTTTAAGAACAGGAACAATGTCCATGGTAAGGGTGACCTTTTGCGTTAGACATAATTGACTCCATCTTTAGTATGGATCTTATTTTAGTCGTAGATACGTAACTGGAAAATCTGCAGAATTTTTCGGTTTTGGTTTGCCAAGAAGACTAACTGTAACTTTGAGTTTTTAAGCCTATTAAGTAGTATGTATACAAAACAAAACCATGTTGATTAATCTTATCGTTAGCACTAGACATTGGACATATGGATAAATTTCTGCGTTTGGCAACGGACCTGCATCCCATCAGGCTGACTCGACCTTCTGTATATGTCCCATTTGGAGGTCCTACGCCTAATTATTATCAGTGGTTTGATAAATAGAAAGTATCACTTTTTTGTATATTTGTCATACTAATGCTTAACTACAGTTTCTTGCTTTCACTTTTGATATATGATATTTCAAGTTACTGATGTACACCAACTTAACAAACAAAACTTGCCACCTACGGTGGCAAATTGCAGACCGATCAACCTAGCCGTTTTGCTGGCCTTTGGACTACGATAAACTTTCATATTGTTGGCCTTTGGACTACGATAAACTGACATCTTGTTGGCCTTTGGACTACAATAAACTGGCATCTTGTTGGCCTTTGGACTACGATAAGATAAACTGGAATCTTGTGGGCCTTTGGACCACTTTAAACTGACATTATGTTAGCTTTTGGACCACTTTAAACTGACATTCTGTTGGCCTTTGGACCACTTTAAACTGACGTTTTCTTGTCCTTTGGACAACCATAAGCTGAATTTTGGTTGGCATTTACACCACCAACTAAACTAAATTTTCTTGGAATTGGAAGCGCTTCTCTAACGTCTATAAACACGCCTATCTGCTTCCCGACTAAACTAAATTTTCTTTCAATGGGAAGCTCTGTTGTAAATGTCAATAAACAAGCCTACTTCCCAACTCAACTAATTTTTTTTAACTTTCAGGATCAGTAGTTTTGGTTCAAATATCATCGTACTCGCTTCACAAATGAAATCTGGTATTCGACTTGCTTCCAGATGAAGCAAAATGCGCTGTCCAAACAGTGGGAAATGGTCCTATTTTTTGTGGAAGCGCACACAGACAGACAAACCCTTCCCATAAGACAATCTGTCTATCGGTCTAAAATCAAACTCCAGTTCAAACTGGACCCGAACCCAAGTTCATTTGTACTCTTCAAAAACAAGTAAACCATTTAATTTAAATGTATCATTTTAAAAGGGATTTCTGGCTACGATAAATATTTATCTGTTCTGTAGGACTCATATTCATAGCAAGCACTCAAAAGTCATACAAACAAAATATCGTTTGATATAAAAATCTCAAAGTATGTGAATATCATGAGATGCGAATGCGAGTCTTGTAGTGTAAGTAATGCGTGTAGAAATGGGCAGGGTTGTTGGATTAGTGGGCTTTGTATTGTTTTTCATCATCATCCAAATATCCCAAACACCAACAAGTGGAAATGGAATGTGGCTTCAACAAACCCACATTCCACAAAATCTTTCTTGAGAGCGTCTATTTTCCCAATGACTATTCCATCCTTCGTCCTTCCAATATACAACATAATACCCACAACTTTAAAGAATCCAAAATTGAAAGATCGTTGTTGTATAGCTTTGTGGCCAGAGTTCCTCTTAACACAAAATAACAAAAGAACTCTCCAAAGATTTTTATTCTTATTCTACATATCCTCTAACAACTTCCATCTCTCTATCTTTCTAAACTTCTATTGTAGTTTTAATAATATCATTTACAGAGGATGAGGATGGACTGATTGGGGTAAAAAGACTCATGTTGTTATTATTATGATTAGAAGGATGCATCTGCATCTCTCTCAATTCTCAAGAAGATCAATTTGGATGAAAAATTGGCATGTTTTTAGTCGAATCTTGAGATGCATTCCAGAAACCTTTTAGATTTAGTAAAATACTTTCAAAATTTGTATGATATTTAGGGGAAACCATGAGTAAAGATGATGGGATGACTCAAATTGCGAGTTCCTCGGACTCTCGGAGTAAAACTTAAAGATCCAAAGTATTATCATGTTTAATTGGCTATACTCGAGGTACTTGAGAGAAGTGGGTATGATAATAGAGGATGATGTTGGTGCTGGTGGTGGCTGATGGCCTCATCAAATGGATTGGGATTGAATCTTTCTGACTCCGCTGACTAACAACGCCAACAACTAACTAAAAACTTCAACGCCAAAGACCTTTTTTGTGAGTCTGTTGGTGCTTCATCTCTAGATCCCTCGTTTTTCCTGTTGTTTTGTGTGCGTCCCTCACTTTAGAATGGGTGGTTAGTTGGTGCGGAACTCAGGAATGTCAGATTTCTCATGAACACAAAGCTCTGAGTCTCTTGTATTAGTGGTTATACTTTGCAAGTATGGCTTCAGATAAGAATAGTTCCATGGTCTCACCCATGAAGCAAATAAGGCGTTAAATCTGACGCGTCAACTTGACGCGCTGCACTTTGTAATAGCTAGGAAATATTTGATAACATACAGGGTACAACTTTGAATCGTTAGCGATAGTTAAACAGGTTGACGTAAATTGTGAAGGCCAATTTTCGACAAACTTTATTAGTGAAGTGCCTGGAATTTGCAGGAAATTGAAAAATGTACTTACGGGTTTTTTAACAAAATTGATTCTTTAGAATAATAAATGACCACGTTGAACTTTTCTCATTAAGCTATAAAAATTGCAAAATCGTTGACCGTAGAGAGACCTGAAAACATTGATCGATTTACTACCTCAATGAAGACAATTATATCCTAGCTCCTGCTCCTGTGACTGACTGTAACATATCATATCGCATCAGACCCCCAAAAAACAAGCATTAATATTTTCCATACTTTGAATGCTTTACACAAACGAATAAGCTACAGATGTGTTTCTTGGGTTGGCCTAACCCGTAAATTTTTTTCCCTTCGGTATTTTTTGGATTGTAAAGTGAACACATTTCATTTTCATTTCCACACATAATTCTAATTCCTTTTCCCCCTCTTCTCTATTTTCTGAAAGGAAGACTGAACTCATGGACTATAGTCGTCCTTTGACCATGGGAGTGTTAACTTTAATTTTTACACAAGTTTTCTAGTAGTCTTCTTAATTAATAGTTAGTTAATTCAAAGGAAGAAAGAAAAAATGTTTTTGTGGGTTCAAAGACTGATTGTCAAGTTTTGTGTGCCTTAATAATCCCCATTGTCTTCCTCTTTGAGTCGAGATCAGAGTTCTCTAAAAAAAAATATTTCGGAGGTCTCCAATATTTCAGTCATTGGATTTTGCATCTGTCAATTTTTCATTCAACTCCTCATCTCATCCCTGGATAAAAAAAATGTTTTGAGTTGTAGAGTCCAGTGACCCTGAGCGCTTAAGGAAGGGTAGGAAGGTCCTTGGTCTTTGGTTCTCTTGAGGAATTTGAGATGCCCAAAGGAGGGAAGGGTGGTGGTGGTGGTGGGGGTAGTAACCAAGGTGTAGGAGGAAATGGATCCAGAGAGTTACCCCTCCCTGCCGGTTGGGATATTGCCAGGGACTTTGATGGGAAATTGTACTACATTGACCATAACTCTCATCAAACGAGTTGGGTTGACCCAAGGGACAGGTGAGGGAATATTATTTGACCTCTCTTTGCATATAAACATCACAGAACAGTTTATGAAATAAGGATGATCATCTGGAGTCCAAAATGCTCTCAATAACCCCATTCGTATATTGCCCCAAGGGCAAATATTCACTAGAGAAATGCAAACATCTTTTACAAATAGCTGGCTTTTCAAAAGATTGTGTTCGGTAGTACCATCCCTGGAGAAAATTTCAGGGAATTTTATATGACCAAGCTTATTCGTTCATTGTCTGGTTTGGAATATAAAAAGCATCATTAATGATTTGAAGCATTTTTAAAAATCGGCATTTAGATGCTAAAATAAACAGGGCAGATTCATTAGTGCTTTGCTTCTCATTATAACCATGTATTTGGTATATCAAGGTGATATGATATTACATGGTATCGATAAAATATGTACGAGCTTCCTTGAATCCTCAGGTGTCAGTCAGGTAGTATGTATATATGCGCCAGATTCTGGTTTGGGTCATCCTCATTATTATCCAGCAGGATTCATGTTTACCTTATATTTAAGTCCATGTTTTTCGATATGGAACAAAGGTCTTCTTTGGCATTAATGACCTATGTTGCCCGAAATCAAAGCTCACAAATAGGCGATATTCAGGCGTTTGATGCAACCTCAGCGGTTTTTATATAACTTTCCAGATTTATTCTTTAATCCTGTATCAGTGATTCGGGTCCTTCAAGGGATCATTTAAATTGTTATGATTTGAAGTGTAGCCCCAGGATGTCCATTTTCATGTGCTTGTCAGAATTCAAAACCCAGAAAAATGTACTTTTTAAAATATTGATGCTTGCCTAGTGCAGTAAGTGTAAATATAAACCATTTTGTAAAACGGTAGTGATTTATGCAAATGCACTCATACATCCCGGACAAGAATGGGAAGCTAAAGTTGTTCAAAGGGAAAATTATAATAGAATGAAAGTGCAAGTTATTATTATTGCAATTAGAAATGCGATGAAAGTGAAGGTGCATTAATTATATATTGTTTTGGATCTTACCAAGTTTTAAGCGACACATTCTACTTTTAATTGTACGTTTGTATATAGAGAGTAAAGACGTCTTGAACATCCAGTTTACTTTTTTAATTTCCTAGCGTCAATCTGATTTGAACGGATCCTGTTTAGAAGCAATGAAGCAAAATTTTAACTGGAAAACAAAAAAGATTAACGAACTACAAATAAGGCTTTTTCGAGCCACTCGATCATATTCTTTAATTGTGCACTTGAAACGGATGGTTCGAATCTTTGTTTTTTCGGTACACGAGTACTACTACAACTACGAATGTCCAAGTTCTATTTCTACATTTTAAACATAATTTTATCGAATCAGTATCAAATATTTAACACCCTTGCCAATTTTATGTAAATGCACATGAGAGAAAATATTAACGGCGTGCGAACTTTATTTGTTCCGATGCTTTAAATCTAGATTCTGACTCACAACGATTTCTCATCCTTTCCAGATTGGCGACAGTGTTGTTTTAAGATCATGAGCATGTATGACGGAAACTTTTTTTCGTCTGGAATATCGACATCAAAGCATTTATTCAGAATTTCATAACTTCGAAGTTTAGAATTTACTGATCCCTAATAAACCTTCAAGCTGCTTAAAGTTTGAGAGGAGATTATCCATACTTACTTACTAGGTTTTGGTTATGCTATCTTGACTTTTGAGCATCAAATTCCATTTATTTTCCCATTTAGAAATCTATTATGCAATAAATATTTTGATCTCTTTTTAGACTGACCAAACCTGCAACATTTGCTGATTGTGTGGGGAATGAACTTCCTATCGGATGGGAACAGGCTTACGATCCACTAATTGGGGTTTATTACATCGACCATGTTAATCGTAAGTGGAAAAAAGAGAATCATTTTTAAATGCAGTTCCCCTAATAGTTAAATATTAGTATTTATCCTCCATGCATGGGTTAGATCTTGGTCGACATTCCATTCATTTAAAAAATTTCACAACATCGCATCTTTGACTCATTCATTCGACTTATCATGCAGCAGATATCCCGACGTAAATCTACAACTATTACTACATACTTCTGGATCTCATTTTTTAAGTTTTAGAAAGTTTGATTTCATAATCATGTAGGTCAAGGGCAAATTGATAAAACTAATTTGCTCAACTAATGTATATGGAACTTGATTAAGGGCAATGAGGATATGTATACATACATGCATTTATAAGGCCGAATGTGTAGCTCTTGTAGATATGCCCGATCAATTAAATTTTACTGATAATCCTTTGACTTTGGTATTTAACATTTTTGACACTTTTACATTGTTAAGGAACCTTGAGGGGAGAAAGTTGGAATGTTTTCTTTTAGTGTGAAGAGAAATCAAGGCCGAAATCAATTTGATAGCAATTTTATAGCTTATTGATGGTACAATTCGAAAGGAATTCAATACAAGGGCAAGAATGAAATAAAAACTATATTATAGAGTCCTGCTTCACATTTTTGAATTTTCTATTTAAAAAGAAATTTTAATTTGAGGGTTAAAGAACCAAATTAGTTTTGAAATCCCAATTTTTTAAACAACGAGTTTTTTGAAAAACATGGAGTCATGTTTAAATTAAATTTCAAACAGCAATTATTCTTAGAAATGTCAATATGTCTTCCCCTATATGGAATGGAATGTAGCATGAAGAATAAGGGTCCCAAGTTTCAATTTGGCAATGACCGTCAAAGTCAATAACAGTCATTCAATCCTAATTTGATTTAATTGCCTAACAGAACTCATCATCCCATTAAATACAAATAACTCCATATATAAGCCTGCCATGAAGTTTAGCATTCATCATCATCAATCAATGGCATTACTTTTAACTAATCCTAAATTTTATTTTAAAAGTCATGTCAGGGCAGATTTTTATGGTGACTACCACGAGAATTTAAATGCTTTAAATTTTTGGGCATAATTTATTGGTTACGGGAAGGGGTGAGATTCGCAAACATGCAAACTTCATCTGTACAATCGACCTGCCTGCCATTGAACAGGTGGACAATTATTTATAGGCGCCTATGTAGTATCAACCCCTTGGTACATGGACTATTGAATACCTGAATTATCACCTTAATTTTGTCCATAATACATTTATGAAGTGGTCTTCAACCCTTCGCTCTAATAATACAATTTTTCGAATCCCTGTGTTTAAATATGTATTTCATATTCTTAGTTAGTGAATTCCTTAATTACAGGATGACATTCCTTTTCCTTGACGTTATGGTTAGATGATTTTCTTAAGTGGTCCTTCCTTTCTTTTAGTGTGTCTCTAAAATTATTAAATGGTTTTTATGTGGAGGTGCTAAACCTTATAATTGTTTGAGATAGCAAATCAAATAGTAATGAACTCACACTTATTTCACAGGAACCTCCTCCTCCATAAAATAGTCATTTTTTTTGTAAAATTATTCCCACTGCTGCTAATGCTAAATGTTGATGACACTCAATTCAATTTCATGATTGATAGTCCTCTTTGTCCTATGTTAATTTCTTAAGCGCAAATACCACGCAGGCATGGATCGATGGATTTATGGAGATGGGTGGAGTCCAACAATTTACAGTTTTTGAACTCGCGATTGGATTTGGAATTTTAAAGATTTTTCTGATAAATTTTTTTTCTGTATGTTCATTTTTTCCTCAATACAGAAAGGACTCAAGTTGAAGACCCACATTTAAGTTGGAGAGCTTATCAAGAAGCCATGCTTCGAGATTATCTATCAACTGCCTCTGAGGAGTTACAAGTGAGTGACAATACTGAAAGAAATGCTTCTATTGTAATTTGTGAGCTTGCAAATGCTTATTCTGGGATCTTGATGTCACCTAATCTGTCCATATGAAAATTATCTATCTTATCTGGACTGGACGCCAAAGAAATCAGAAATCCCTTCATCAGCATTAGAAATTATAACGGAATTCTCACTTTGTACATTCCTGCATTCCATTTTTTTTATTTGCATGGAATTCTTTTCTTTACTAATATGCAATCCTTTAAAAGTCAGTCAACTCATCATGTCTATAATATTCAAAGATGCTTTGACCTTTGACTTGACTTGACTCCTAATTCCAGTGGACACGGAGAATGGAATGTATTAGTATCAGATAGACCCAGTAATGAATTTGTAATTTTTCTTCGTCATGGAACAGATTTTCATTGCCCCTCCTAAAAATTCTTGTGCAAATTACTTTGTAAGTCATGATGGCATACCTCATACATTAGTTTAGGAACCTGAGTCAACCACCCAACTCAAGAAGACAAGGAACTCACGATCTATCTAAATACATAGATACCAACAACAAGGATTTTTATTCATATTCTTGAAATCTTTGAATTTGCTAAGCAAGTAACAAGTAATCTTTCTCAAAAAATTTTTGTGGTCCGGGATTTTTTTTTGGTTAAAGGACGACGCTCCGCTACATTACTTTACTGGACCAGGGAGCTATAACCCTTTCCACTACTACTGCAACTTTTTTTAAACAAATTCTTCTTCTTCCTTGATCCGCTGAATCCATAATAATAAAGCATTTAACGGGTGGTATGGTTCCATCATCAGTAAAAGTAATAGATGAGTATGTATGACTGGCTAAAATGTTAAATAAAGTTGAGATTCCATTGAGACTGTTAAGTGGGAGGCAGGTAAGGACACAGAAGCACAACAAGAGCTATAATCCTCCAAGAATGTTGGGTTTAGATCTTTGGAAAAAAAGAATGCTGGAATGTGTGCCCAGACAGCTGCCAACAGTCCATTTCCCTTTGCTTGCGTCACAACTGCTCCCAATCCCCAAACAAGCAAACAAGCGAGCGATAGAGCCCAAGGACCCCTATTTTCTTCTACATTCTCTAAAAACTTGCCCCTCGCGGGGCAAGCTGAAGACAGATCAACATACAGCCGTTTTGTTGGTCTTAAGGCAACCTTAAACTATCTTTTGTCGGTTTTAAACCATCAAATGTCTTGTTATTGGCATTTGCAGACCATTAACTGGCCTTGTATTGGCTCTTGGGCAACTACAAATTAGCATATAGATATATAAATTCCACAGAAATCAAACTGCTTCTCAGCCTAGATAAATTTTATTGGACTTGTAAGCACCTGAACTCGAGTCCATAAACAAGCCTGACTGTTTCCCAACTGAATCAGACTATCTTATAACTGTCCATAAACAAGCCTGACTGTTTCCCAACTGAATCAGACTATCTTATAACTGTCCATAAAAACAAGCCTGACTGTTTCCCAA